>JAITYZ010003980.1:0-12824 GCA_027744595.1 Paronellides praefectus
GGGGGCAACCTGCAATTCAGCATCATTTATTTGATCACCTCATCCTCAGATTTTAACACAAATATTTATCCACCCAAAACAATAATAGTTGTTGTATTTTATGTGTTTACCGTGTAATTGGATCTCCACATGTTCTACTCACTCACATGTTCCTTATGAAAAAGCACACAGATAAAATTTAATATGTAACAAGACATTTTTTTCCAAATGTTTTTTTTTTCAAACTTTGATCTGATCCACTATAGTGGAGCATATGATTTAATTGTTAAGTAAATATTGGAATCATAGGAATAAGAAGATACAACGTGAGAACATGTCCGGTTAAGTTACACACATGACGTTTTCAATTTGTTTAGTTTACAATTTACATAGCAAACATGGGTTTTAAGTATCGGGATGATGATGAAACTGGGAGATATTGCGTTACATATGTAATTAATTATTATACTTTTATCTAACCCAGTTCCATAACAGCAGGTTTCAGCAACTTCTTCTTGTCTTTTTACAAAAACAAAACAGAGTTAAAACTCGAATGGATTGAGTAACACATTTTCTTTTCCTGCAATTGTTTTAAGCGTTGAAATGTTGAACTTTCGATGCTTCTGGTGCGTACGATATGATGATGATTACATGATGTTTACGATGCTGAACAATATTATATAAAAGTTGTAAAAAATATGTATATTTTTTAACAAGGTAAAGTAAAGTATAAAGCCTGCGGTGCTTTATAAGTTTATTTGATCCTTTCGTCCTTCAATTCTTTTGCATGCCCATCTGTAACTCCGAATATGACATCATTGCCTCACCATTCCCGCATTAAAAAGGTCAACTAATAAAATATGTATACACGGGGTTTGTAGTGGCAATAGTTTTTATTTTAAACCTAGCTTTAAAATGCTAACTGCATTCTTCTTCATTCATTCTTCCAACTGTAAAAACATTTTAAGTTGTTAAGAAAACTGCTTTGAACACCTTTTTACATCAACTTTTATGCCAATATGCTAAACAGTTATTTATCTCAATGTCTCATGTCTCAACATTTTTGTTGTTATCTCAACTTGTCAACTTACTTGTTCTTGAAAACTTTCTTTCTTCCGATTACGACAAATGCTGCAATTCTCATCCAGGTACATACCTACATACATGAATGTAGGTAGTACCATTGAGGAATTAGTTCCATCTCACTGTCAGTCAACCCTTATTTCATGACCACAACATATTGACATGTGACATACTTTTCATCAAAACAAACATTGCCAAAAAATTGTCAATGATTTTTTTCCCAAAAAGTTTCATCATTTCCTCCAGTGGAACGTCAATCATAAAAAAAATGTTAACCTTTGAAAAGGCAAATTTGTCGTGACATGTTCTAGAATTACTACCTACATACCTGCATATCATACCATACCAACCTTGGTAACATGTTGTTCAAGTAACTTGTTGAAACTTAGTTGTTATGTAGGTACTCTTATCGGTTCAAAAGATCAAGTTCCAGGAAGCAAACAAAAAACAATGATGCATTTTTATGATTCTTTTTATTTTGTATTTTGCAACTCTCCATGTTATACACCTATTTACCTTGTGTGTATATTTTGTTAAGTAACAGTATTATTACCTATATGGTTCCTTCTGATCATGATAAGCATAGTATTATGTACATTTCATTTCATACGGAAGCAATAATTAATAATTGCATTGATTTTTTTTACTACGTATTAAAATAGCTATTGTCTCTCTGTCTCCGTCTCTCTTTACAGCCCAAAACATCTCAAAATCATAACACTACTTTAATTCCTTTCATGCAATGCATTCACAGACAACAACATATAGATAGATAGATAGACAGTAGAAGTAGTAATAATAATGGCATAAAGTATAAAAAATATATGTCATTTTTTACTGTTCATCCTGATTGCAGTTTAATGTGAGGATATATATATATATATATTATGTAGACATTTTTTACTCAATTGAATTTTGATCTTTTGAGGATGTTGAATTAAACAGACAATTTAATTGTGCAGTTTATTAGTTTTGTGTCATAATAATTAAGTGTTGTAGAAAGGAACAGGATCATTTTATTATATTATGATTCATGTCATCACCTTTTTCATTCCATTTCACAGTGTGGCCACTTATTGCTAGATATATTTTTTTCTCGCCTAGTTTTATTTATTTAGCTCTTTTTTTAGTTTTCCAATTAAGAAAGCATGCGTGAAATCAAATGTGTTGTGGTTGGAGATGGGTAAGTGATTTATTAAAGTCAAAATATATAAATGATTTTCATGCAAAATTAATTGATATAATAATGGGGATATTTTATGCATGCAGGGCTGTAGGTAAAACTTGCTTACTTGTAAGTTTTTCAACGGATGCATTTCCAGGGGTAAGTTGAAACTTGCATTTAAACAATATGTATACTCACACTAAATTATTATTATTGTGGAATCAAAGCAGAACATTTTGCTTGTACTAATTTGAGATGTATTTGCAGGAATATATTCCCACTGTTTTCGACAACTACAGCGCTAACGTGATGATAGATGGAAAGCCAATTGATATTGGATTGTGGGATACAGCCGGTAAGTTTACCAAAAAAAAATGTATTCAGGTAATGTTTAATTAAAAATGAAAAAAATAAAATTATTTGTAATTTTTTTGTGTATGGGTATGCTTGCCAAATATAATTGCCACTTTTTAATTACATGATAAATTGATAATCCATTGTTAATATTTTTGTTGGGATGGCGTGTAATCTGCTGAGAATAAAATGGTTATTATTATTTTTTTTAAATATTTTTAGTGGTTTCCCGAAGTGAAGCATAACTGCCCCAATGCACCAATTATACTAGTAGGAACAAAGCAAGATATGCGGGATGACGAAAAAACACTTGAGATCCTCAAAAGAAAAAGGCTTGCACCCATTTCGTATTCCCAGGTACAAAAAAAAGTTTCAAAAATGCATGCAAAATATTTTGCAAGAATATTTGCTTTAGAAAAAAAATGTTAAAGTATACAATTTTTTTCTTCTTCTTATTTAAATAATATGTAGGGTGAAGTAATGGCAAAGGAGATTAACGCCGTCACCTATTTAGAATGCTCTGCTCTCACTCACAAAGGTCTCAAAACTGTCTTTGATAACGCTGTCCGAGCTGTAATACATCCAGCACCTAGGCCAAGATCCAAGAAATGCAATATTCTGTAAAAAAAATTATGTTTCTAAAATTGTAGTATAATAAACATAATAATATACTATTATTATCATTATTATTACTCTTCCCTTTAAGTCTGAATCAAATTAAAACTGTAAAACTGATGAAACATTCTTTTTATTCTAATCTCCCACATTGCTCAAAATTTGACTCAAATTATTTAGAACACTTGCTTTTGAGTTTGTGCTGATTCTAGATAAAAATTGGTATGGTATACGTATTTTTTAATATTGTAGTGATGATAAATAAATTACAATGAAGATTATATTTACAATAATTTTTAGATTGTTATGTAGAATAAATGAAAAGGTGACAAATGGTGTACAAAGATATGAAATATATGAACATGTGTGTGTGTAAATATAGTTATTTTAAAAGCTGTGAAATAAAGTTCAAATGGTCCAATTCAAAACAAACAATAATAATGTGTTTAATTCTTCTTTTAAAACATTCTTCTTTTTTTAATTGTAGACTTTAACTATTTAGGTATTTTACAATTTTCCCTTATAAAATGTTGATTGTGCTTAGCTGCTCCTATTTTTCATGGCATACCAGAGAACAGGAAATAAGTTCATTTCAGCCAGTTTAAAAAAATAGATTATGCCTAATTACATTTTTGACAGGACACTAGATGCCTGCAGATAATTCTGAAGTTTTTTAATTAAAAAACTCTAGTAATTTTTTCTACAAAAATTATACCCCAGGTTAAAAAAAAAAAATTCGAGTGAGGAACGCACGATGCCAACTTTCGTGTTTTGTAGGTCGTCAAATCCAAGGATCCAAAAGACTTAGACTTTGTCTGCATAAGTACACAATATGTAAAATCCATTAAATTACACGTAGTGCTTTAAACTCTACTTGTTTTAATTATTTTATCTTTACTTATAATTAAAATTGTATCTGTATCTTATTCATATATATAGTCGTACGTATGTATTTGTAAATTTCATAAACACTAAAATAAAATATTTCATTATTTATATTTATTTCAACTTAAGTTGAATTAAGTTAATGGGTTATTATTATTATTTTATATTAAGCCCCCTTTGTTTTGTGCCTGTTTTGTTTGTTTGAAAGAGCTACTCAATATAATATATTATTTGATTGTTGCAGGCGTTATGAAAAATAGTTATCTATTAAACCTTGTGCATCATAAACTTTTTCAATCAATTTTGCTTCAAGTCCCATCATAACAATAATAATAAAAATTGGAATGTTTCAAAATATGTAGCAATTATTCAAATTGATTATTCGTATTAAAATAAAATTTCTTGTTTTTGTTATGTTTTTTCTCGTATTCAAGACGATCGGAAGTTGAAAGTTGTGTGTACGTTTTTTTAAAACTGAAATGAATTGGTAAATTCATTGACGAAAACAGTTTGTAGCTGACGCCAGTAGTAGTTAGTATAATATACGGTAAATCTAAATAATAATTTCTTATTGTCGAGAAAATACTTACACGATAATTGAACATTATCCATCTTTTATTTGACATAATATATTTATTTATGACCTCACTTAATCAATTTATACATTTTGTTAAGAAAAAATTATATAGCAATTTATAAAATTATTAGATGTTCCCCTCAAGTTTCTTGATCAATTTTTTTATACACTTAGGTAAAAATAGTCTATGAGCTTTCAATATATTATTTTATCTGTAATCTCGGAAACGGAAACCTTAGACAATTAAAGTGGTTACAGGTATACGTACGTACTTTCATATTTATTTTAACAGAAAAATTATTATTGACCGTTGATTATTTTTCTCCGTGAAATATTAAATAGATTTCAGCATATTATATATTTTCTTTTCTCCCAGAGTAGGCAAGATTAGGGCAATTAAAGTTTACTATATAACTGCCTTGTACACTGCTGTTTGACGTTGTCAGCAGCGGAATATCAATTAACCCCATGCGAGTAGAACACTTCCACAATTTCCTCGTATTTCTTGGGGAACTTTGTACCTTTACAGCTGAAACAGGCTGCGCCGAAGGCTGAACACACGGTTAATCGTAAAAGGGAAAATCTAGGAAGAATCGGGTTTTTCGTGTGAAGTTCCAAGGTTTGTTCAAATCCGGGCTTTAGGAATTCCCATGACTTCCATACGGAGCCCACGCAAACGATTGGAAGGCCAAAAACCCCTTGATACAAAGCCTAGCGAGCAAACAAAAATCACGTTTCATAAGTTATCATTATTTTTTATTCAATATTATTTGTAAAAGCACCTCCAACTCCATTATATATAACAGCTGATCAAACTTACAGGATCAATTTTGTTACTGACGGCAATCAAGTGCTTGGCCAGGACCTCCCCAGCAAGTTCAAAGAGATGGCGGCAGAGCTCATCCCCATTTTTGGCTCTTTCTGACAGCTTCTTTGTCAAATTGGCATAAAACGTTTTGTCGAATTTCTCATAGCTGTGCTCTAGAAGACTAGATCTGAAAGTTCAATGACGCAAAAGCAATGTAAACAAGTTGGTATATAAACACTCCAAATTCTGCAACTGCAACCGTTGCTAAGGCTTATCAATGACTATACCTAGTTGTTAATTCAAAATGTTGTTGGATAGCCTCCCAAACGCCTTTTGTTGAATAAGGTGCTTTATTAAAGTTATCTTCGTCATCCATGTAAAATTTGATTGCCTTGTTTGCGATCCACCATGCTGTATTTGTAAACATTGTGTAATATCAAAATGTGTTTGTTTCTTTCTTTCTTTCCTTATTTTCTGAGAATGGCGGCTTCCCATGTATTTTCTATTTATACACCTACGTTATAGAAATATACAATGTTGTTTATTACCTGAGCCCTCATCTCCGAGTAAATAACCCCAGCCTCCACATCTGGCTTCACTTCCATCTGGATTGATCAATAAACAGTTAGAGCCCGTTCCAGAAATTATAACGATTCCTCCTGTTGCCAGAAAAAAAGAGAACAAAAGAAAGGATATAGATATCCTGTCAATACGACATATAAAACAATAGCATCGCTCTCCCTCCTTCCAAAAAAATAAAATCTAATATTCAAGGTCAACCTGCATCTGAAGCAGCTGCCAATGGCCCCTTGGTATCCGATGCGATCTCGATATGATCTACACTGGTCATAATTTGGCTGAGCATTTGTTTCAGTTTCTTATTGGATTGCTCATCCTCGCAACCACTTAAACACAGGCCCTAAATATAAAAAAAATTAAAAAAATACAATATGAGTACATAATGTGGATAGGAGGGGAATTATATTAATCAAACAAGTTATTGCAAATTTTTAGCTGTAAAATAATAAAATTAGTTTACCAATCCGGAAAGATTCTCCTCCCCAGTTAGTTTGGCTTCCTTCATCACTGCAACGGTCATTTCCCGAATTCTTTCACAACATTTTTTCATACCAAGAGCCTATCAACAAAATCGAAAAGTCCGTAATGCGAATCTAGATTCTATAGGCTTTTAGCGGAATGGGCTTTTCATCCAAATTTTGCAATACAAAATCAGAGCAGACATCAATATAAAAAAATAAACAAATTACCCATAAATTGGAAGAAGGCAAGTTCTCTAACTGCGCCAGAATGTTCCCATTATCATCCACGATAACAGCGGTGGAGTGAGTTGCGCCCCTGTTTAACAAAACCAAAAATAAACAAGTTTCAAATATTTGTCAAAATAAGCAAATTGTCACCTTTTAAAAAAAATTATTAACTTTCGTCATAAACACATTTCACATTTAAGTGGCCCATCAAGCATTTTATTTATTGTTCGGTAATCAATCAATATTCCAGCTATGTTTTATACGCTGCCAAATTCTAATGCAAATAATGAATCTTTATTAATGATGTCATTGTGATGCACATAAATATACATACCTACATAATATAATCCCACCACCACCATAAGTGCATGCATGCTGCATACATAATAAAAAGCACCTACATTGTGTTTTTACTTCATGTTGCACATTGTGCAACGTTAACTGTTTTGCAGGTCTATCTACCAGAAACCTATACCGTGTATAATACGTCGTCAATGTTATCAATTTGCCGTTATAAAAGCTGATCTTATCACAACTTTGCTCATTTTACGACCCAAATTAAATCAAGATTAATTTTGAACTACAAGTTGCACCAATGACGCTTCTTGTTAAACTTTCTGGTTTTCTGAAATAGGTGCTCAGTTATAAAAAAACTGTTGCTTAATTACGTAGTAAAAAATACTTGTCGTCAACAGATAACCTCCAATTAGGTAAAAAAAATCCAGTTACATAAGTACAGATAAATTTTTTAATGAAGATGAGTACATTAAAACATCAATGCACGCCTAATTAGTCAAATGCATAATATCCGTCGCGCACAAAAAAAAAGATCAAATCCCATCCAATCCAACACCTGTTTAAGCTTACCTGATTGTTAATTACATGTTATCCATACATACCGAATTGCCTTATCTTGAACCCATTCATTCATATATATACACTTATTTACGGGATGAAAGGATAATGCTGAGTGTATGATTTGTTTTGTAAACAAAAAAGATAAGTGTATATTTTTTTATTGCAACTAGTTTCACAGTTAATCGTGTGGGTAACAATGTGATTGATGATGATGTAGAGATTTGAGAGAACAAGTCCATATAAAAAATACAGCATTTTTGGTGGAGCGTCATCATCATCGTCAAAATGATAAAAAAGCATGTTTGTTGACAAAGGGCATATACCTAAAAAATGATATATTGTGTGACTTGTCACAATATCCTTGACAATGAGCGATCTTGTACTTTTTATTAAATGAAACCTGTATGATGATCATGACCATGACCCTGACCACGAAACTGGCCTCAAGGTAGGTATGCTTGACTCATACAATGAATGAAAGATTTTTAATTGATTCAAACACCAACTGTTACCAAAAAAATATTCCATACACTCGCACTCATCCTTCCGAAAATCATTGTGGAATAAAAATTGATATCAATGTCATCTACACTTTATTTTTAACAAAGTTAGCGACGTAACCATTCAAAAATATTTTGAATACTTTATAGCCCACTCTGTTGAACTTAAAAGCCAAGTCATTGTTCTGCTGTGGATATTAAGCTTGGAAATTGTAATAAACTAGCTTGTTGAAATGGATAATAAAGTTTTACGTCATTTTCATTTTACTACGTTTGGTTTGGGTTGAGGGTCAGCCGATTTTTGCTTGACTAATGAATTCGTCCCAGTAAAGGATTATTGGTCTGGATTGGTGAAAACAGATTTATGAAACAAATGAAGGGAAATACGGAAGGTCGGAAGGATGGAAAAGTTATACAAGTACAAGACAAACCCAACAAGGATCTCTTCGAGACACGTAATCTTTCATCATATCATATTCTCGGAATGTATCTCCAACAAGTCGTATGATCTTCTGGTTCTCAGGATCACTATCCACTATTAATTACATAAACATAGTATATCGGTGTACCTGTATATCTAATTGTTACATTGATATATATTAATTATTAATGCACTCTTATCTCGGATTCCATTTACTGGAAATGACCTCAGCAAAAAAAATTGTGACCTCCTGCTGGCAGCATTTAAAATGCAATTAGCTCATGTGCGAAGTTAGCACTGCTAACTACAATTTCATTACTTAAATGGACTATGGACCATGTCGTTCCGCTTGAATGATGTGTGTCATGTCAAAAGTTATTTTTGGAGAAAAAAAAATCAAGCCAAGTTCACATTTCACATTGCCCCATCGCAGAAAGTTGATGCGACGATGCGAGATAAGGATAATAATAATAACCACTTGCTTGAGTTGCAAGATAAATATTATGCACAGCAGTTTAAGAAAAATAGATTAAACTGATCAATCTGTCTGTGTATCATTATATTTCACTATTTGACACTTTTGTTTATCTGGAAATGATGCACAAGTTGAAATGACTTGACACATAACGCATTATTTTCTCATTAACCTGAAGAGATACAAGCGTTTTGAAAGCAAAATAGATAGAGAAAAAGGAAACATTTATTTCCAAACTGTTTGTCTGCCCTGACATATGAAACATAATATGAGTTACTATTTGTTTCCTTCTGCGATTGACATGAGGATTTAGCGGTTTGATTTATATTAAAATCATGCAATCATGTTATTTAATTGAAACTATTGAAAGTGTAGTACTAAAAAGTATCAAAACTAGAACAACCTTGAATCTTGGTAATTTCGAAGCATTCTCTGAGAGAATTTCTCTCTGTCTGGTTATCTCTTCTGAAGTTGACCAGAATCTGTGGACCAACGATGCCTTATACAAATGAGCATTTGCCTCCAAAGTTTTGAGACAGAAACTGTCTAATTTATTTTCCCGTATGCTTATCAAAATCAAAACAAAATATCCAGAAAAAAAGTTTTATTTTTCTTGGAACTATGTCTCGCCATTGCATGGACGATAGAAACGTTATACATACATATGAGCTGCTGCTGGAGTTATGTTGAATGTCAGGGTTTCTTTTTTTTCAAGATGAAAATGATGATTTTTTGCTCGTTCGTGTGCATGCACCACAATAATACTAAGAAGATTCCGTAATAAAATGAAAATCTGTAAGGCAAACATTAATTATGATAATGAAAGTTGATGCTGGGAAAGTGTACACCTGCTGTACACAAGTTCACTAGTTGGTTCATATGTATGTAGGTATGTACATGTGCATGATGTGGTGGTTGCCGGAGAAGTACACATGTCATTCTTTAAAACATTTTATTTGTCCATGGATACTCGGTAACACGGAGGAAACAAAGTTTCTTTTTGCATGTGTTCCCTCCCATAATAGACATGATCGCAAGATGCACGTGATATTTTACTCATGATGATGATGATGATGACGACGGCGGAAAGAAACAAACAAAGGACATGACAGTTACTGATGAACCGCCTATTTCATCCTACCTACAATTCACCACCACCGCCGCCACACACTTGTTTCCTATGATCCATTCCAGAGTTCAAGGGAAATAGCTACCGCTGCTATACCACCACCACTGCAACTGCTACCACCACCACCACCATACCACCTTCGTTGCTGGGACGATAACAAGAGCCCGTTTTTTTACATTTTCATATTATATTTTTGGTGGTCGCCTTGGAACATCTGTTGTAGTTCCGTAGAGACTATAGTTTACTTTGCTACATAATAATACGCAGGTTTACTAAAGTACAAAGACGTATATAGTTAGCCGCTCTCGCTCCGCTAATCCCAAATTAAACATTTCCTTTTTTATCACTGGATTGTTGTATAATATTGTGTATCCAGCGGAAAAATATCAAAGTATGGTTATTATTATTATTATCATGTTATGCACGCTAACATTTTATTAGTAGCTACTTGTTTTATAAAAGAGAGAGTAGCCGCAAGTTATTAATAAACCGCTTCCCAACTTGTATACCAATCTCAATGCAATTATTTCCTAAATTTATTTGTATAAATGCTTGTTTTGTGCATGTTTTAGCTGCTCTTCTCGACATGCATTTATGACAAACAAAAAAATGCAAGGTTGGCGGATTTTAAATACAAAATTGTAAGCGTAAATTTAATAGGCAATAGAAAAATAAATTTATACATCAACAACAACAACTTACCCTTCAATTCCAACAAAGTACTTTGCCATGGTTGTCAATTTACTAGAGAAAAATTAACTAGTCACCTTTCAATACAACACTTGGATCACTTTCCCGGAAAAAATAGAGTTTCACTGAAAACTGGAGAACAAGCTATAAATATGATGATGAGGATGATGAGCTCTGTTTAATAGAAAGGAGGGAGAGAAGAGCTTATTTTTATCCTTGAAAAGTTGTAGCGTCGTGACAGAATAGGAATAGACTGAGAATAACAATCAAAACAACAAGAGAAAAAGAGCAAGACAAGAAGAGTAACAACGTGGTCCGGTCTGTGAGGTAGACTAGTGGAAAATGTGAATGTAAGAAAGAAGAAGAAGAGGATCCATCCGCTTTCAGATGATAACAAATAATAAAAATATTATGCTTGTTCTTCTGAGTAAATGGGTGATTTGATATGCGTTGCTGCTGCTCAGTGTCCGTCTAGTCAGTCTAATAAACACGTAAAGGATTGTTTGCAAGTCTTTTGCAAGCTGTATATTATAGTGAATATATTGTATGCCTAGATGTGCTCATGTCATCATGTGTTTTTGTGTGTATTGCAAACATTTAGTGGTGTCGGTGGTGGTGCGTGCGTGCTGCTGCTGGCTGAATGGCAATAATGAATGTGCTTTTGGTTTTTCTCGTTTACTAAAAAAGGTTGAGTGTTGAAGTTGCTTCTGCTCAAGTAGTAGTAAATTCCTTTTATATTTTTGTCTACTCTTTTTGTGTGTCCTTGTCTTTTCCACGAGTAAAGTATGCTGGATGGATATATGCATAGAATTATAATATATGCCGTAAGTATTGTTGTTACTTCCACGGATAATATTAATAGGGTCTCTTCTTACCCTAAGTTTGTCTTCTTACCAAGCAAAGCCGGTGGAGACCGTTGAAGGAAGGAAGTATCCACTGTATGCAAAGTACCCCTTGAGATTACAGGTAATAGGGTATGAAGATCATGGATGTCAAACTGTTCATATGCTACATTAAAATTGTGATTAAAAAAATTTAAATACTCCAAATTATTATTCAAAGTATTGGTGTTAAAGGGTATCTGCGGTTATATTTGAGGTTATATGTTAATATTTGTGTGCACTCGAATTTTTACCTCGGGGGAGATTTGGCAAAATATGTAATGTTTTTGGAGAGAAAAAGTTTAGCGCTTTTGAAAGTCAGGCTAACATGAGCTATGAATCATGAAACTCCTGAGATCATGGTTTCAGAGATCTGTATAGCGTGGCATACGAACTGGTCTGGACAGACTCACAGTGTCCTTTCAAAAAGAGTTTCCATTTCAACCTTCGGTCTCAGTACAACGAGCTCAACAAAGGTCTCTTTAAACTGTAGTAATGTAACTAAATACTTTACTGGGTTTTGTCTTTTTTGATACACAGGTATCAATGTATTTAGTTTAGATGCACAATACTACTAGGTATGTATAAAGTATGCGTGTAAGTTATATATGTTTGAATAATATTAGTGTCAAGTGTCAGACATTAACCATTCGCAGTAGTAACCATTGCCTGAATATCTTGCTCAGTACTCACCACGAACAACAAAAACAACAATAAAATATCCAGATATCCACCCATTAATATTACAATATGCCCCTGGAGAAATTCAAACAATTGGTCTTCCTCTCTCGTTGCATTGTTATACCAGGCCAAGATAAATTTGATAGCTGAGTGAAAATAATAATGAATACCTAAGCATTAAGCATTTAATTATGGCAACGAGTGGCAATAGTGCAATGCGTTTTATTAAAGTGCTTCCTTCCTCTTCGTTTTTTTTATTTTGCAGTCGAGTCTCCAAGAAATATCCTTTCTCCTGCTTTTTCAGGCGACTACCTTGCTGACAGACAGAAGGTTTAATTTGAACGTAGGAGTCGAGTAAAAAGATGTTGATGACGATGGCGACGACGACATAACATTGACGCAGACTAGACATAGTATATATTTAATATGCCATAATATTATATAGTATGTTATGT
>JAITYZ010003981.1:0-26716 GCA_027744595.1 Paronellides praefectus
CAGATTAGTCGACTACTGTGCCTCAAAATATGCTGCCATTGGAATAAATGAAGCGGTTCAAAATGAACTCAGGGTATGTCCGTCTGCTGGGGAAATTATTTGGAAAATAATGTTTTTTGTCTGCTTAATGGGCTGGTTAAATATTTCTTTGTTTCATAAATTATCTAGGCCGAAGGTTACAAGAATATTTTCCTGACTTGCGTCTGCCCCTACTACATCAACACCGGCATGTTTGATGGAGTGCGGTCCAAGTAAGTTTAAATGCCAATTGCAGTTCTAATGTTATCATAATTTGCAGAACGGCTTGAGTTTTCTCGCTACTTTTGTGCTTGTAATTTACTATGCAGAAGAAAAACCGCAGAAAAATATTACGCTTTATGGCAAAAATTAAAATCAGCAAAGCGCTTTATACAAAATACAACATTTGCGGCAACTAAAAGAAAAGTGTACACAATTATAGCGCAGGGTGATTATTTCTTGCGCAATTTCATAATAAAATATTAAATAATCCACTTGTTTTTTCGTTAAACAGACTTGTAGGAATTCTGAATCCGGATTCTGTTGTGAATAATGTGGTTGCTGGAATTCTAACGAATCAAGAACAAATCGTGATGCCACGTTCACTCTACCCCCTTCTTGTGCTCAATAGGTAATATTTCCTGATTTAATCATTAACCATATATCTACCAGATAAAAGCACATTATATTTTCTCCTTGACCAAAAGTTTATCTCGGTTTTCAAGATAAAAATTTAGTTTTTAATTGTGGTTGATTTTTTTCTTCATAGGGTGGTTCCTGGAGAAGTAGGTAGACGAATTGCAGCAGCTCTTGGGATCACCGGAACCATGATGGAATTTAAAGGAAGACAAGGTCCTCCTCCACAAAATGCTCAAGGAAATAATCATAACCAAAAACCTTTAGCAGAAAGCAAAACTTCCTAAAAAAAATTAGGATAATTTATTTAATTCCATATTTACAACAATTTATGTACTTTTTAAACTAGCATTTAGCCATTTCGACACAAAAGGATGAGAGTTTTACACTACCGGTAATTTTTAAACTTAGAGTAGCTTATTGTTCATGAAAACAGTTTATCCCTTCCAATAATAATTATATATGTAATTGACAGTAAAACAATAAGTTTTAAAATGATATTTTGTACACATGACTTGGAACATGACTTTTTGATCGTGTTTAATTTTAATTGTGTGAGGATAGTTTTCAAAGTCAAGTAAAAATTCTGTGATGTTCTTCTTCCTACTTACCGTAGTAGTAGGTATGTTATTTCAGTTTCTTTCTAATCAATGCCGAACTTCATCTTTATTCCAGTACTATAAAACAAATTATTATATGTATTTTATTATACCCTTGTCAAAACTTGTACCTATTTATCCTAAACGAAAGTTCCGTGTAGACTTTTAAAATGTTGACTATTACGGACTGGTACACCTTTGCGCTACTTTGTAATAATTATTATTTTGAAAATAATCTAATAATGCAGATGTGTTTATTTAAATGTGAAATGTAAATACGCGTGATAAATAAATAATTTATAACGGGATGATTGCATTTTGCTGTTGTTTCATTTAAAATATATCTATCTTGAAAATAATTCAATCACGACAAATATGTCGAATGCAAATTGACTGGCCAAAAAATCCCATCTTTAATGAAGATAAATGAATAATTTAATCACTGTACCATCTAATCAAACTCAATCTAAAAACACCCTTCCATTTAGAGACTAATGGGGTAATACGATGTTGAACCTGCATGGCACACAAACACAACACTGAAGAACAACTGGCCTAATGAACGGCATTACTGCTCAAGCCGTAAACTGGCTGAAAATAATTACTTATTGTTTCAAATCCAATTTAAATTTTAATTAATTGGTTTCCGTCTTCTGTCAAATTTTAAATGCGCGTCAGTCTAATGAAACCAAAATTGATTTCATTTTCATGAAACATTATTATTCTGAACGCAACATGCATGTCAAGACAAACATTTCTGGTGCACCATGCCCCTGCAGGGCTTATAGAAAAGCGAGGCAAGAGAAAAAAATGTCCAGAGCGTTTTATACACTGACTCTTATTGGCATTGGCATTGAATGTTATTTAATGGACAGCAGCAGCGGAGAAGTAAAAAAGCAAAACAACAACAACATTCACCTGCGCGTTTGACTATTTTTTTGAAGTTTAAATTTTGCAAATTCACGAGAGTTTTGGAAATCCATTTAGAATTAAAATCTCCTTTTAAAATTGAGAATTAAGTGAATGTAATTTTTGTTTCTTGATGCATTGTGACAGTGCAATAAGAGTATTGATTGATTAAATAGAAGTAAGTTTAGCCTTTACTTCAACTCTCTCTCTGGATTAATTAAATCGTGATTATTGTAGTATAAATCGACACAGAAATTGTCGGCCATAACTGCCCACCTTTTCCTCAGTCCTATACTATACTGTCTGCTTTCTTTAATATTGAGTAATTACTTTGTTTTCAGATTAATTCCAAGAGCGGTGCCGGTTACAGTGAACCTGATTGTGTGACGGATCGGATCCTTAATTGACGGTGTTGGAAACGACAAGACAACTAAAAGGTACTTGATTACCAACATTACCCATGTTGCAATCAAAATTCGCATATATATGTATATTTAAAATGTGGGAGTTATTTAACTTCATAAATTGTTTATCTTATAATGTCAATTTGAATAGCCAACAATTTTAGGTTTATCGTTTGTTTAGTTTAGAGTTTCGCTGTGACAAATTTCAATTTTGCTTAATTTTCTCTTCAGATTTTTAATTATTTGTGATTATATGGTAGGAATTGGACATACGCGCTCATTTTTTTGATAGATACACATTCATCCCTTCACAATGGACTCCATATCATCATTGAAAGTAAAAAAAATATTCAAATGTAAACTGAGCTTGGCTTTTTGGTAATTTTTGCGTTCTATATTTTGCTCATTGCACTACCAAGTTTTTAGATAAAATTAGAAAGCGTATTGTTTCTATAATTAAACCAATACATTTTAAGTAATTCTAGACCTCCTTCACATTTATGTAGCAAGTAATTCTATAACCTATAAAACAATGGGAACGAATAAGACTTCAAAGCTATCAGCTCCTTATTTCCATTCCAAAAACTAACCGTTTGATGCTATTACTACTGCTAACAATGTCAGCCTGACATGGTTTGTTGTTGGTGACTTGGTGTTATTTTATTAAAAATTATACACACACTACGAGTGTGACAATTGGATTGGAACGGACAATAATTTCTAAATTCAAATAATGTAGCAATATGCCATGTAATATAATATGCTTATTTCGGTATACATTTTTTAATCTGAATGACTTTTTGTTGTTCTAAATGTTTTGAAGGTAAGTATGTATGTATATTCTTAGTGCACTACACTGTAGTATAGAGAAACAATATTTGCAGCTAATTTCACGATTTTCTCCTTTATCAGCCAATAATATAACCTGTATTACTTTTGCCATTAAATATGATATGTATTTGCGTAATAGCCTAACATTTTTGGAGCTCAAGCTTATTGACCTTGCGCGCTAAACTGGTTTATTCCTAACCATTTTTTAAATAATATTAATAAATTAATAACTTTGTTAATTTTTACATTAGTTGACAGATCTAAAAAGGGAACTGCGGGCTAGGAACCTTCCTATTACGGGCACGAAGCAAATTTTAGTCGATCGACTTATGGAAGCAATGTCTACAGGTATATTTTATCGCTTTGAAATGATTTTACCTGTTATTTCAGTTCTGCTTTATAGATTAAAAATTTTGATTTGTTAATTTTTGTTTCTTGTTTTTTTTAAAGAAAAATCTTCCAATGATGACTCCAATATTGACGATTTATTAGATGAGGACTCTATGCTTGGTGTAAGTCAATTACACTATTTTATCCATCTCACTATCAGAGTATCAAATCTTCGGATACACGTCTTCGGCTTGACTTTTTTTAGTTACAGTTACACGAGTAATCAGAAATCGATAATAATATTTTTACAGGACGAGGATAGTGATGGCGAAGATGTGGCCGGTGACAGTGTTGCTGCTGATCTTACCATTTCTTCACCCACCGCAACCGTTCCTCCTAAGAGTTTACCATCTCCTGCAAAGGTCCCAGAAGCCGTGAAACGAACTGCTTCTTCTCCCATGAAGGCAGAACAAAACGGAAATTCCACCTCTCAAGATGATGCCCCACCTTCCAAAAAGAAGATAATTTTGAACCGACAACCGGTTCCCGAAGCAGCACCACAAATGCTTTCTGAGGGCGCAACGGCAGAAGCGATCAAAGCTGCAGCAGAAAATAAAGCACCTTCAGCTGATTCTGGTGGTGAGAAAGCAGTAATCAAGCTAAGCGAAGTAATTACGGCACCTATTCCAGACAAACTAAAAGCGCGCCAGGTCAAGTTTGGGTCTGGTGGGGCCGACACAGAGGCGAAGGGTGCTGCTGCTACCGTTGATACTCCGGACAGGTTAAAGAAACGAGCTGAAAGATTTGGAGTCGCCGGTGCAGTTTCAGCTACAGCAGCAGCTGGAAAAGTATCGGTGAGTATGACCGTTAAAATGTGTACTTGACTAGGTATTAGCTGTATTAAAAATATAATAACGAATAAAATATTTGCTTTTCTTTAGCTCACAACCGAGGATGAAGCAAAGTTAGCTAAACGCCGGGAGAGATTTGGTCTGGAAACTTCAGACAAAGTTGATGAACAGAAGCAAAAGCGTGCTGCCCGATTTGGCGTTAGTAGTAGTAAACCTGCTGCTAGTACCCCCGAGAATCCTGCTGAGGTGGAAGAAAAAAAGAAAACACGAGCTGCACGTTTTGCAGCTGCTTTGTAATTTAGAATTAGGATAAATGGACGGCTATTTATAATTATGCACATTAACTGTTGATGTAATTATTATTATTATGTTACGTTTCATTAAAGACAGATAATTAAATAAAGATTCTGTGTATAAACGTCAATTATTAGCTTCGTCATGTCAAAAGCAGTCAATTAAATTCAATGTAGTACTCAAAGTAAAGTTAATTTTAGGTTTGATATTTTTATTGGAAATAGATGTCAATGTAAAGCATATTGGGAACATGGGAAGATCTTGTGTGAAGAAAACAGAGACAGAGTTAAATATGTTAGCAGGAGCTAACATACATATATACGTGGTACTTATATTCAAACGACTCCACAACTTAACCATAACTAAGTAATAAGTAATTAATTACATATATAACCAAATGCATTTTCCAAGTGTAGTGTAAATATATGTAGGTATACCGTACTTCCTTGTATGTTGTGTAATGAATGACGCCATAATATGTTCAATTACCATAAGTATGTGTGTGTACACCTGATTGTGTATCTAAAATCTGTTTTATATTAAATAAATGAACCTTATTAGATTTGTCCTATGAAATTTAATTGTAAAAATACTTCAAGAAATAAAAAAAACTGTTTAAAATATTAATTTGCTATTGCAGGCCTGATGAAGTTTCAAGTCTTGATCATTTTGACTACGGATTTATATTACAAGTGGACTCTTGCATTTAAAAAAAATAATGAAATTGATAATAAATTATCATTTTTTAAAGTGTGTTCACTGATACTAGTACGACGAGTACTATTTAATCCTTTTTTTTACAAGTTAAGTTCTATACAGTTTGTTTCTTCATCCCCCAAATTCAGATACGTTGTAGGTTGTAAAAGTTGTAAAAATGCGAGAGTGAAGGTGAATACGTGTGGCAGAATGCCCCAAATTGCTGCAAGTGTAAGCAGGTAATTTTATAACAGGAAGAATCAACGATACTAGATGCCGACTCTGGTTACTTTCTCAGAAAACGTGTAAAATGCGGATTTCTCATCATCATTTTATATGGCAGGGAATGTCGAATGCGGGAAGGGATTATTATGCAGTTTGCCTTTTTCATATTTTTGTTCTTATAATATATGCTATGTATGTGTAAATGAAATGGATCTATATCTATTATGTATTAAATTTTTGATCAGTTTAATTTACCTAACTGAAAGATCTTAACTATTGAAATTATTAGTCACTTACATCCACATGATGACGCAAAGGACATACCTCAGCCTTCTCCGAACAGAATAGGGTTTCAAAATTATTTTTTCCGGTCTATTAATACAACAAAACAGGCTGTAAAGTAGTCATCTTTAAAAAAAAATATTCATACAAAAAACGTTCATGCAGCGATTCTGATTACATTTTATTTTATTTTTCACGTACAATACAAATATATATATTTATAAATGAATTGAAATTCGATTGTCTCTTTTTGTTGTTTTATTACTAGCCAGACAGAGAAATAGAATCAGTTTCTTATATATTTACAGTGTGTGTAGTATAATCAAAAGAGGTATAATTTTTTGTTTATTGTTCTGTGATTACATTTCGTGATTTATTTTTCTCTCACTCACAAAATCTTTATCAAAAAAAGGAGCAGTAACAAGAGCACAAAAGCAATAATAATTTCAGTATTGTACGCTTTTGTTATAGTATTCTACACATTTCCCCGTGATTTATATAAATCATCATCAGCCCACCATCATCATCATCACACCAACAACGTCATTAAAAAAATCAAGAATTATGATGACTCTCATCAACACATGGTGAGAAGAAATTCCATTTTCAAACATTTCATTTCAAATGATTTGTCTTTTAATACAATATATGTACTTAACGTTACTTCATTAAACAACAGCGACAATAATGGCAATCAAAATAAATGTTGGACTTAATAAAAGTCCACTTCATTTGAAAAGAAACAAAGATTTTCAAATGATAAGACCGAATTTAGGCAAGTAGCAAAATAAAAAAGAAAAATAATCCTTCTTAAAACCAAATAGACTGCCACAGCGGCAATGGCTGTCTCTGTATTCATCTGTAATCGTAAGTTTTAAAATTTCATCTCATGTCAAATTAAAATTACACAAGAACAGGCTCTAGACAGACAAATGTTGAAGTGATACAAATATTTTGATAATAAATATATGAAAGTAGTAGCTTTCGTCATTTAATAAAGAACTCCAGCAGAGATATTATTTTGCTATTGTATTGTGTGTAAACATATTATCCCTTTCATCAAATATCAAATTTTGTTTGTTGCCATCATTAGCACCATCATTAATGCCCATAATATTATGCTTTTCTCATTCAAATCGTGATTACTAACAAATTGGATGTCTTTGTAGACTCATTGTTCTGATGAACTGGAGTGGAAAAAGTATATCTCAGAGGCAAATGCATCCAGACCCAGGCCAATACAACTTTCATTCTTTTTTATACCTCTGCTGTACAAGCTAATTTGTTTTTAAAAAAATTAAAGATGTTTATACCTACATTGTATATAAACCAGAACAAATACCAATTTATAATTTGGTGTAGTTTTTGTCCTCATAAAAAATGCATTTCGCAAATATGAAAATCATTAATTTTAAAACTAAGATTTGACAATTCAACAACGAGAATGAGTTACGTGTTCTGTGGTAAAATCCGAATCAGCATTCTTTTTAATACGTCTTACCTTGCCCCATTTCCTTCCTCTCTAGATAATATTTCGCTGATGTGCACTCAGTGCACTGCAGAGAGTAGTAACAAGCTAACCTCAATCCCCATAAAAGGAGAAACGATAAAAACATCACTTAACGTGCTCAAGTATTATGGCTGTTTCATCAAATATTTATGCTAAACAATAAAAATATTTAATCAACTGATTGTAAGTTGATTTTTTTGCATATCATGGTTCATCATACGCTTATCTTATTCATTTATTATTATGTCTATTTCATAATACTTTAAGCTAAAAAAGAAGAAACAAACCGACAAACACATTTATACAATATATAGGCATACATAGTAGTACAGCTTCTTCTGCTAATGTGTCTGTAACAAAAATGCGTGTGATTAGATGGGCTTGGCTTTTTTTGTTTTTATTATCTCTGCTGTGGGTCTCCCGGAGTGTCGGTTTGCCTCCAAGTCAAACAACACACTTGAGTTACTAAACTAAACATCACCAACCAAATTGTCTTTTTTCTTCTCTCTCAACAATGTCAGATTTGTTGACTGTCAATGTCCATACCTTATGAATACCTATAGAATTATTATCATCATACCATATTGCATGGTGGTGGTGGCGTAGTATTTCTTTAAACATGGGCTTGCCATTTTGCTGCCAACCACCTCCTAGCACTGCTCTCATGATGACGATGACTGTGTGACTGACTTGAAAGGTGTGAGATTTGAGATTGGATAGCAAGTGAGTTGAGAAAAATGAGATGCTAATAATGTTTGATTGTAACTCAGTGTCTCCCGATGGGAATTATTTGTAATTTGTGATTTGAAAAACATATCCATTTTCAAAACTTCTATTTTTTTATCATCATCTTCTTCTTTTCTCATTCTTCGTGTATGAATTGTTGCATTTTTTTATTGTTGTTGTTGTCCTTTATAACTGCTTGTCTGTCTGTCTGTTTGTGTACCGTGCTGTTTTCTTCTGTGTGGTTTGTGATTTTCGGGGTTGGCCAAGAAAATGAAAAACAAGATTACTTTTTTCTCTCTCTCTCTCTCTCTCTCTCTCGCACAAAACAAATGACATGACACACACAACACACAAACATACTTCACATGTCCTCTTGGTATTAACATTGATTTTTTTGCCATCCTCATCGTCATCATCATTTCGTAAATGTTGGTAATAACGCCATGTTACATTGTAAAGTATATAGATTTATGGACATTATTATTTTAGCTGTAGTTGTATTGTAATAATAATAATAATATGTATGTATGGAATGGGTGCGCTATTATCAATATTATATGACGACCAACAAAAATCGCTTCTGGCTCTCACGGTTTTTCTTCGGCTCATGAATGATTTGATTGATATTGCATGCCTGTCTTTTCTCTTTAAAAAGCATATACAAACTTCCTGCCTTCTTATGTACTTTACTTGCTCATGAATAATATAGGCATATGTGGACAGCAGTGTGGCTTTATTGTGGACTTGAACGAGAAAAAAATGAAGATGGTGATGATGGTAGTGGGGAGGGGTGGGGGGAGTACATTTTTTTGCTGTAGGTGATGATGATGATAAAAAATGCCTCAAGTTATGTAACTGACATGTTCCTTTCATAAAACTCTAATTTCACGTTACATATTTTTGCTACATAGCCGGTGATGAAAGTGCCTATAAAGAGGATTTACTCATTTTTTACTTTGGCATTTCGCTATTATTATTGCTGTTATACAATGTTTTTTGTACTTATATTTAATACGCTTATAGTATTTATAGTGGTCTGTCAAAGTCTTAAAGAGTGTTGTATTTTTTTGTCTTCTAGTTAGTAAAATGTACATCATACTGTTATTTTGGCAAATGCCGACCAAACAACAACGGCTTTGCTGACATATCCCCATTAAATATTTGTAATGCAAAGTAGACACAGACTTATGTTATGTTATGTAGGCATGTAAAAACAGTGAGGGAAAAGAAGAGATGATGTGAAATGAGCACCACCACGCCAAACATTTTGCGTTTTTGACATGTGAAATGGGCTTAAGTAGACATGTTTACTGCGACGGCTTCCCACGAGCAATTCACGCATTTTCTGCCGATTTATTGTGATGAGTGATGATAATGGGAGTATGTGCAGCATCAACTATTATAATAATATGAATATATGTTTTTATTGCGGTCATCTCTAACCACTTATTTTCTTACCGCTGCTGCAGTTGGAATTACGATTTTTTTCAGGAATTTGAAGTTAAAAAAGTAGGGAAAATGTTACAAAGTTTTTTTTGGAAATTTTAGACGTTTTATGAGGATTTA
This sequence comes from Paronellides praefectus, assembly GCA_027744595.1. NCBI lineage: Eukaryota > Metazoa > Arthropoda > Collembola > Entomobryomorpha > Paronellidae > Paronellides > Paronellides praefectus. Next base: position 9,878 of record JAITYZ010003981.1, read on the forward strand.
TATCCATTTCAATTTGCCACGGGATGACATTATTTGTTTGTAGTTCGTGCGTAGTACTTTTTTTTTTGCACCAAAAAAATCTTCATGTTTCCTGGATGGATGAATGGTCAAATTACTTGTAATTGATTTCTCCTCCAGGAAAAGTGCACGTGCTGTGTATAGGATCCATTTCCATAAAAATCTTCAGTATTTTGGGGAAGATTTTAGACACAAAAGCACGTATAAACGTCGTCATCTTTTTAAAACGAGTAAAACCTTTCCCCTTTCTGCCTAGGCTTCTGATAAAAGTTGAAGTATCACCAAATTGCTCTATTTTCTCTCGTGATCTCTGTTAAATTATGAGTTTTAAGCGGTTCAAGAGTAATAATCTAAATTCCTCACGTAAATATAATATACCTAATCCTCATTCTGATTATCTTTCTACTGTCTTAATACTGACTTGTACTAGTCTGGTTAGTAGCAGCGCTGTGCTTCCTTTAACTTCAGCACAAGCGAAGGAAGAGCTAAACTATTATTATTATCATGGTCTTGTTCACACCTTGAGGACAACCCCGAAAATGAAGAAAAATGTAGTCATGCGATGCCATCAAGATTATCATTATTATCATTTTTATGCCGGTGCTAAATGGATCTACTAAACTGCGAGATGATGAGATGTGATATTATTATATATGCTTTGTTGTTAGCAGGCATAAACAGTCAGTCATGTTCAATGTTATAAAAATATTATGATTACTGTACAGAAAATGCCGAAAAAATTATCGTTATTTTAGTGGCGATGTGAAGATGATGAGATATATAATGACTAGGTTTGCTTATGATATGATTTTATTCCTGTTACAACGACAAGCGCCGAAAATTACTACCTTTTGTTACACGTGTCGCATCGGGTTCCTTAATCACTTTTTATTCCTCCGACACATCCATATTTACCACATTAAAATACACTTGTGATATTTCTTACTTTTTCCTTATTTTCTCCATAAAAACATGATCATGATCAGCGTCATCTCTAGGCAAGCTCGGTTTTAATCATCATTATTGTTTTCTTATAAACTTTTTAGTCATCATCCTTATCCATTGTCATTCACCGTAATATTTAAAGGGGAGTATCCCCAAAAAAAATTAAACACTTTGCCTTGACTTTTGTTAAGTTTTATACCTACACAAAATACAAAAATCTTTCGATTTGTTTGATAGACAGATGAGCGGATTGCTGTAAAATAAGATATATTTGATAGGGAAGGAATATAAACGTTTATCCTTTTCTCTTTTGCGTTGTTGGCTGTTGGTCGGATCAAGTTTGTTTGACGGAAGAAGATCTTGTTTCCATTTATCTATCCATCTTCAAATTATACAAGTTAGTGAGTAATAATAATAACGACGAAGCCTCCTCCTTCCTATCACACTTTATATACATTTTCCTTCTTATTATTATTACTTTGCGGTAAAACAAAGAAAAAAGGGTTACAACAATTACACACAGATCTACAACTACTCATGTTATGTTTTTCAAAGGAAACTGATATCGTCATTTTAACCATAAATTCAACATTTTGCTTTTTAACAAATGTTCCTTTCTCACTAAATAGTGGCGGTAGCCGGCTATATAAGATGTGCTTACACATTTTTTTACAAGAAAATTACGTTATTTTTTTTATTCTTATGATTATTATTACAATTTTGATGTTCATGATGATGATCACAAGCTGACTCACATTTGACTGACAAGAAGGTAAAAAAAGTGCTAAAGGGTTAAATACACGTAATGCCTTGGAAAATATAGTAATGATCTGGTAATAATAGTGCTATGAGCTGTTATTTTGGGGTTGCTGCGGTTAGATTACTTTTCCAGTGGAACCAGAGAGAGAAGATGCCGATAATAAATGATGCCGTGATCATATCATGATGATGATTTTGATGAGATGATGCCGCTTATCATACTCTACTCGTTTTTCGCATGTAACTTGTCTTCTTTACACAAAGAAATCCTATAACTCATACCTTAGCTACTTTTTAAGTAGCCTACTTATGCATCTTCTTGTGGGAATTTTCATGCTTCAATGATAATATTCATGGAATTGTTCAGAGATGGATGGATGAGTTGAAAAGATGCGGGTCATCAAAATATGATAATTTTATATAAAAAATGGAACAACATCCGTTTGGAGTTTGGAAGTCACCCTTCAGTTTAAGATAATGTCTAAACTTTCTGGAAAAAAAGATTGATGATAATCGTCATACATCACAAATTGAGCCGTAATTGTGATAATCACATAAAAAATTATAACTGGAGTAGTAGCAAGTTTAATAATAAAGTACAATTCTCAAAGCCAATAAAGTCGAGCTACTGCGCGAGAAGTGTACAAAAATAAGGGTTCATATAAGCTTTGCGCCCATTCCAAATACACCGCAAATATAATAATAATAGTATAGTGAAGTGACCTATCCCTCCTCGATTACCACACTATGATTATCATCTAATATAAAACTATGTATACCTAACCACTATACTGCATTACCTGATCATTTATTATTGCCACATCAAAAATTATCCTTTAAGGATCCATCCCAATCATTTAAAAATTCAAATACAGAAAAAAAAGAACTACAGAGTAAAAAGGGTAAAGAGAGAGGGAGAGCGTCTAACTTCAAACTGTAATCCAATTCCATTCAACAGAATTTTTCGTCGAGTCATTTTCTAGTCAGTCAATCATTACCTGTCACAAAAGAAAAATACATAGTAGAGGAGCAATGTATGCATATATTGTATATTATTATTATCACCATCAGGAATATAGACAAAGACTTTTTTGTTCATTTTAAATGTAGAATGTAGCATCATCATATCATAGACAACAATCACGTCAGAGTCAGAATAGTCTATTCCACGTACTCGACCGACATCAGCAGACGACTATGTATGCACATATTAGACAAAAAAAATTGATCAACTGGTCTACTACTGGAATTGTGGTGTCACTGTCTCCGGTTGAAAAAGAAACACGCACATACAGCAACGTAGTATATACAAAGCAATTAGTTCCAGAAAGTAGTAAAAAAATACTTCCACGAAAAATTGTGTAAAGGCGACAGTAAATTGAAAAAAACCGTCTCATCTCATCACTTTTACAATAATCATCATCATTATTTATCACACGACACGTCTTCCCTGATCTTCAACCGATTTTGGTTTTTGGTGAAGAGGGCAACATGAGAAAATACAAAAAACCTAAAAGCATATATATTTTTTTTGAATGTTTCACGCTGCAGTGAAAAGACGTGCTCGTTGCACACACACAGGTAGAGTACATATTTGGTCTGTGTACTGTTTGTGGTGAACTATACGTTTTTTATATAAAAAAGCAGTAATAAAATACAAGCCCCCAAGAGACGTTAACAGCAGCAAGCAATGTAAAATGCAAAGAGTCTACAAAGAGTACTAAACTAAAAAAGGACAAAAAAATAAAACATAAGAAAATGAAAAATGTGAAAAAATATACATGGCTCTTTTTTCCATACATTTTTGAATTACAGGAGTATCAGCACAGCACATGAGAGAGTGCAGTGTATAATATACACTGTATATGCCGACGACCGACCGAGAACTGAACTGAGAGATGTGATATGACGATGATGTGAGGAGGATGATGATGATGATGATGATTCGATGATGCCGTTTGCCGGCTGTGTTTCTTTCTTTCTTTTCTCTCTAAAAACTCTAAACGCTTTGATTTTTAGACTCAGGCCCATAAAAATCCAATTGTGGACTTAAATGAGATGAAATTTTTTTTCCTTGTAAATACAATGGCATTATCACATTACTTTACTTTCTTTCGCCACAGCCAGCAGCAGCAGCATGACATTGTGAAAAATAATATGGTACAATAATAAACAAAATTCTTTAATGGCTTGAACAATGCTAATGTAATGCAATGTAATGAAAATGAATGATAAAAACGTAAAAGCTGTAGAGAAAAAAATATATAAAATAAAATGAATGATGGTAATGATGGCAGTGAACATATTTAAAAGCTTATATGGATGTGTATACATATATACCTATGTATGTACAAGTACAATAGTACAATATTCTCAGCATGCACACATTATTATGGAAAAAAGCAACAAAACGGTATAACACATTATTATTATACTACAACACAACTACCCATAAATGAATTATATACATTTTTTTATATTCAACAATACAAGAAAAAAAGAGTTAAGGAGAAATAAACGCAATTGTTTTCTAGTTTTTCTGCTTGTTCTTTATGAGATTTTTGTTGAAGTTACAAGGAGAAAAATAAAAAGTCTATTCAAAATTGTGTACTAACATGCGCATGCAGTACAAAACGAAGGAAATGACAATATTATTATTATTACGACAAGAGCATTTAGAGATAATATATTTTATTGTCCAACAACAGCAGAGCAGATAGAGAGAGAGAGCGTGCTTTAAGCAATTCTTTAAGCAAGCTTGTTAGAAAAAAAAGAAGGATTTAAGAATAATGCTAGCTTCTTTTGCCGCATGCTGCCTACCTCCGTGAAAACTTGGTGCTAACTGTGAGCAAAGTAGAAAAAAGCGAAGCTGTTTCAATGAAAGAAAGAAAGAAAAAAATCTCACAAGAGAATAATAATAATAAAATAGCAAGTCAACTTGATATCATTCATCAAGTGATACATTATACTCTTATTAGTCTCTCACATTTTCTTGACGACAACAACGACAAAAACTATTATGAAAGCAGCAGTAATAAGTTGCCAGAAGAACATTTTGGAGAAGGAATGAAAAAAGTTGAAAACAAAAAAAGACATGTATGCTCTCGTGTAAATTTTTTTTCAAGTGGAGAAGCAAAGAAGATGAAGAATAACAAGGAGAAGAAGAAGACATGGAGAGCAAAAGAAGAAAATCTACGAAGAAAAAAAACGACATGCAAAAGTATTTTTTTTGTGAGTGAACAATATAAACATACATTACATACTAGGAATTATGTACTTAAGGTTTTTGATATGATAACATAATATTTTTCCTCATCTCATATCATATCTTGCCGTTGTTATATTTGGAGGAGACCCCTCCTATTTCCCCAAAAAGGAGGAGAATGGCATAGCCAATAAACCAATATGAGGTGTGGCTTTGTTTAAGGCGCATGTTACTCTGTGTATATTCCACTCCACACATTTAACACACAACACACACACGGCTCATCTTACAATGTGATGTGAATGATATAGTGTAACTTCTCATGTTTCAGTAAGTAAGCAAAGCAAACCCAACAAGAGCTCCTTGTGTTATTCTTTTTTTTCTCTTTCTTGTTTGTAAAATCCTACTCTATCTACAACACACACAATTGCATGCGATGATGATCTAGCATAACATGATATTATAAAACGTGTACATAAATACATGTAGAGAGTTGCTCGCATGCTCCTTGTTCTTTTTTTCTGTCCCCCTCTTCTCGCTCTGTCCACATCTTGTTACCTGTTTTAATGCTTTACTTTACTTAAGAAGATGTGTAAAGTAACCAACAACAGGGAGAAGAGAGCTTAAAGCCTGAAAATAAAAAACCTCTCTGCTCACTGCTCTCTACTGTGTACATATGTGCATTAGAGATAACTACAATTGAACCAACAACAATGCATATATGCTTACATTACATATCTCTCTTCTCTCAACATGATTATTTTTCTTATTGCATTGTGTACACAGTATCACTATAGCTTGTATATATACTAAAGTATATAGAGAAGGGGAGAAACCCAACAACGAGCACTGTATACTCTTTCTACATATTATGTAAAGTTTTAGTAAGCAATGTTTACAAATGCCCACAGCTCCCAACCAAATACACTATTCTAATATTTAATATATTTTATATAGGATACGCGATAACGCAATGCAATACATGCCATACCGCACTTGACTGTTTTTTTTGTTTGTTGGATTTTTCTCTTGTTGTTGTTATGTTGTATGTTATTATTACGAAGCTAGGCACACAATGATACACACACGTTAGTAAACATGATATGATAAGAGAAGAGAGCTCTAGTAGTCGAGAGCTCTACAACAACAGAAATATCTACTCTGCTCGTCAATAGCAAATGTTTAGTTAGTCTTTGGACAAGTGTTAGCTCAACAGACACGGCGGACACACGTACGCAACACCTTCTTGTCCCTCTCTCGACGACGACGGCTCTTCTCACGTAACAATCATAACAATAGGAAAACAAAGAGGAAAGAAGGAGAAGAGAGATGTGAAACATTATATATTGTTGTTTATCATTACATGTTACATTTAGTATGGAACATGAGAAGAAACAGTGAACTACCGATTATTTTTCTCGTGTGTCTGTGCATACAACATGGTGGGTTTGTTGATCATCTCGATCATGATGCATCATCGACAAGTTATCTTTTAACGTAATTTTCTTTTTGAGAAAAAAAAATAATAATAAAGAAAGAGCCTCGAGTGATGGTATTAGTCTTTGGGTAGAAGTGTGAGTCTATTCTTCTTGGACAAATATTTAACGGAGGGATCGGGTATCATCATCATCATTATTATTTGTTGGATTTATTTATGTGTATGGCACACACACTCTTGTTACTTAACATTGCACAACAGACAACGGAAGAAACCACACGGCTCTTATACAAGAAGAACTAATATTAAAACTAGGATCAAAAGCACTTTTCAAGTCATTGTGCCTCCGGTTCTCGTACATTATGGAACAGGCTTACACAAATCGTCTGAGAAAGTAAACAACGAGTAAACACAGAAAATACAAACATTAAAATAAAATCTTGTTGATTTTTGTGAAAAATATTTTTCATCATTAAAATTTAGGAAATAAAAAGCAAAAGTGAATACGTTATTTAACAAAACATAATCTCATCAAGATATTTATACACAGAATACAAATTATTAAAGTGAACTACATTTACAAATTAAGTATTAATTTTTCTGAAATTTTACAAAAAGTTGTACTACGTTTTACATGTCTATTTGATGAAGGAAGATTGTTTTCTTTCAAACAATTTTAAAAACACAAATCTCGTAAAAAGTTAAAAAAAAAATAATGTGACTCCCAATTTCCGGATTTAAAATAATCGGAAAAAGTTCCTACTGCGACAGCAGCATTTTTCCACTAGTGAACGTGCAATATATTTCTTTTGAAAAGTGAGTAAAAATGCCTCGACCATCCAGAGAAAGTTATGGAGATCAAAAACCGCCATACTCCTACATTTCTCTTACGGCAATGGCCATTTGGAGCTCTGGCGAGAAAATGCTTCCGCTTTGTGACATTTACAAGTTTATCATGGATCACTTTCCTTATTACAGGTAACCATTGCATACTTTCACTTTATTTTGTATTTCAAAAGGGTTATGTTACCTTCCTGTTTCGTTAGTTTTGTAACGCCAAACTGACCAAACGCAAACAATGTACTGAATTTAATTAATCTAATGGAATAATGTATATCTTTCGATTTCCCTTGGGCTCATTTAGTTCTTCCTCAGCTTCTGCTACAGGCGGCATGCATCATAGTCAACAATCTCCATCTGCCGCCAGTTCACCATCTTCTCTCGGTGGGCATAATGGGATCTCAGGGGTTGGAGGGATGAGCATGAATATGAGCATGTCACCCCCAATTCCCGGCATGATGTCAATGGGAGGGGTACAATTTTCCCCTCAACTATCTCATCACCTCTCTTCTCCAGCAGCAGCGGCGGCCGCCGCCGTAAACGGCCTTCAATTTGGTGGGCTACCTCCATACGGATCTCATGGTGCACCTCACCCAATGTTTCTTGGGGGTGCAGGTGCGACTGCAGCAGTAGATGCCAGAATTTTGGCTGCCGCTGCAGCCGGATACTCACCACCACGAGATTTGTTTCACCCTCATTCCCATGCTCATCATCATCCCCATGCTCATCCGGGTCATCCTAATGGTCTCTCACAACAAGGTAACCTCAATCATCATCTCAATAGTCATCCATCTCATATGCATGCAGCCGCTGGCGGAGCTCTTCATCTCGCATACCATCATCCAAATCCCGCTGGTCAGTTGGCAATGACTCCAAAGGACATTGAAGACTTGAAAGAAGCAACACTCGCTATTAAATCCCTTCGCGAGCAATCAGCCAAATTAAAACGAGCCAATGGAGGAAACATGGCTCACCCAGTTCCTATCAAGCGACCCTATCAGCATCTTGTTGACGGGGATCCCGGCAAGTTTCATAATAATAACAATAATAATAACATCGGAGTAGACGAGAAGGGTCGTCTTGTGTCACCCCCAGAGTCACCACCCCTCACCAAAGTGAAGAGACGGGGTGGTTCAAACAACTCGAATAATTTCTCCATTGAAAACCTCATTGCCAAAGACAAGCAACAACAGCAGCAGCAAATCAAAGAGACTGACATGGGAAAAGTGATAACAAATGGAAAGCATGGTTATGAAGCGGAAGATGATGAGGATGATGATCATGTAGACAATCGTGGTGGTCGTGACAGTGTTCTCTCAGACTCTGTGAGTATTTCTGTGTCTGATGTGGGCTCAGAAGATGCTCGTCTTGATCAACCCTCCGATCTCCTGGATGACGAAGACTTTAACAGTGAAAACAACACAACAACGAAACATCACCATCATCACTCCTCCCTGTGCAATAATAACGACACCGAAAGCGTTCACTCTGCCGTTAGCAGTTTGCGTTCAAACAGTCCAGCAAGCCATCATCATCGACTCACTAGACCGGAATCCAGAGATTCCGACGTTGGTAGTCATCACAGTAGTGGAAGTCGTGGTAATAAGAGTCAAGTCTCAAATTCCCCCAAATTGTTGCACAACTCCAAGCATCATCATCATCTGCTCCACTCTACTTCAATAGCTTCTGCCACCACCATCTCATCTCCTACAACCACCACATCACCGCATCTAGTATCTTCCTCATCATCTTCCAATTTTGCAGCTACCGTGTCAGCAGCATCCTTGTTACCAGCAGCGTATCCATTCTACGCTGCAGCCTTCCTCTCTGCCCAGTCCCTTCTTCAAAGTCATCAACAACAATTCAACTTGGAAAATAATAACAACAACTCCATCGGTGGTGGTGGTGGCGGTGGGAGCTTATCTCCCCTTCTCAATGGAAATGCACACAGTATTCCTCCCACCTCCATGCATTCCTTAAATTCATCTCCAGTGTTGAGTGCAAACTGCGCCGCCAGTGTGATTCCTACTACAGCCGCTGCCGCCGCAGTTCATGCTGCCATGCTGTTAACTAGTGAGCGTTTTAACAATAGCAGTAGTGCTAACGCAGTTAAAGATTTATCCGGAAGACTGTGAGCTCAGTTTAATTAAACTATAATCCTAAAAAAATAACAATAATTATTATTTATCTTCCTAAAAAACAATAAAACACGGTCATCATCAAATTCCAATGTTTGTTGCATTTACTTAGTCTCCCTATCAAAGTGTAATAATAGCGATATATATATACATAGTTCCATGTTGATATTACTATACAATTATATTACACAGTAGCGTATAGGTACAATATATATGTAATTTTACCACAGTTTAATGAAGACACTCACGCAGCGTCATTAGAACGTCAGCAGCGGCAGAGGTGTTGAGTTTATGACGATAACATGATGATGATGATGTTTGTACCATGACAAGTATTATTAAATGTAGACTAATAGTATAATGTAGTGCGCTAAGAAAAAAATAGGTATATGTATTACATGTAATAATCGATTTCACACAAGTTGTTGTTGTTGGTGTTGTTTTATTTTTTTTTCTACGTTATCATCATCATTACATTACATAGTATAAATATTATATATATATATTTTGAAAAACAAAAATAGTCGTTAGATTATATATTGTTTTTTTCACTCTTTGTGACTGTGGTTGTTGTACCAGTGAGCATTTTTTTGTCTCTCATTTATTTATTATTTTATCAATATATTATATTAAATATTATTACAAATTATTACATTAAAAGTTAATTATTGTAGCATTTAGTTAAAAACGCAGTGAAAAAAGAGTCAGTGAAAGTTACTACTGATTATTACTGATTCCTCTGTAATTACTACAAAACTTTAACAATAAAAAATATAAGCAGTAAAAAGTGTATTAATGAAATATATTCAAGATCCAAAAAAAAAATTATCCCTCTGCTTATTTTGTAGACATATTGAAAAAAATTACATATATATGCATATGTGTACGTGTACAATCCAAAATTTACAATTTTACTTTACATTAAATATATAGAAAAAAAAGTCTTGTAATAATAAATTCCTAAATAAGTATACATATAAAAAAAGAGCAAGAAACATTAAATTATTTGTAGTCTAGTAGTAAACGCTAAATTAATGAATAAAAATATACAGATGCCAATTCATATTAATAGATTGCAAGAGATTAATACAAAAAGTAATATTGTTTAATTAGGTAACAATAATAACAACAAAATCTGTTGCTTTCCAATTTATATATTATTATTAGTCGATCAATTGTAGAGAGCAAAAATTTCAAAAAAAAATTGTATAAAAAAAATTGTTACGAATTATAAAACAAGAAAATGATAGAATATATTAGGTATTCAAGAAAGAATCATCGAAGCCATGAAATACAAAAAAGAATGACGTATAATGAAACAATGAAAATAAAAAATGTATCAGTTGCTTTCAACTGAATACAAATATGATACAAAAACGAAATATAATATGTTTGTCTAATTTTCTCTCGTTCTTATTTCGCATTTTTTTCATAAAAAAATTATAATATGCAAAGTTTTGACGACTCTTTACATATTACACCAAATACCAAAGATTATTGAATATTATAGATGTCCAATCTGGAGGGGCCTATAAAGTGTAAATATTGAAAATCAGTTATATGTGGAGCAAATTATTATGCGTTTAGTTTTTGCAGACCATATCTTCCTTCTGCATAAAAAAATTACTAATCGTTTTCATTACTTCATGCAGAAGAGAAGAGTAATGAAAAAAGTGCAAAGAGAAACACAAGTACACTTCAAACCAACAACGTTCCCAAATATCCAGGCTGTGCGGCAGTCACATATAACCAATTTAATTTCCTGCAATCACCATTAATCAAAAATAATTTTGTTTATACTATGCAGTAATAATGTAACAAAATATACATTACTTTTATTACTTTTTTTGCTCCTCTAGGCTTGCTTTGTTACTTACCTTTCCACCATCATCGTCATCATCATCTTTATCCCCGTCATCATCATGATACATGTACACACATGTTATATTATTATTATTAATGTGTACAGTTGTATTCCCAAAGGACATTATTAGATTAGATTAGTCAACAGAAGGAGTCAATCGATACGACTACCCTATTTATATTACTAGAAAAACATGTATTGTTTTAGAGAGAGGACGAGATGAGGGGAGAACAAATATCCAAAGTCATTTTTGTGTATGTAATTTTCATGTAAAGCAAAAGCAAGCATAACCGAGTCGCACGTACTACGTAACAACTAAAAACTTGTCGACCAACACGACATAAAAGCAAAAAAGCAAGGTGACTTGATTATGTATATCTACTCTTATGAGGAAGGTAGGTAAAGAGAGAGGGAGCATAATAGTAAAATAGTCATTCATTTCCATTCACTTTTTACTTCACTTTACTTTATTGTTTCACTATCATTGCTTGACAAAATATTTATTGTTGATAAAAGTCTAGAGATGAATGTTTATTATTCAACATTTTATTACTCCTGTGCATTTGATACATTTTGCTTGCTATGTATGTATGTATGTTAAACATATTAACTAATTTTCAAGTTGTAATGTAATCGGGATTTGTAGTAGTAATAATAATATTGTAAAATAAAAATAGTTGACCAACTGACTTTGAATGCTCCTTATACATATTATATTGTGTGTGGAGAGCGGAGAAATACCATCCCCAAAGAATTTTAAAAAAATGTACAACATATTTATTTATACCGACGACATGCAATATGCAATATGGCCTGTGCCATAATGCCATCATCGTCCTCATGAAATATGTCATGTTTTTCCTCTCCTGCTAATCGGTCTAAAAAAAGCTAATTTATTTGGTAACAGATGACAGGTGCTTAATACATTATATTGCTAATAGTGCATAATAGATATATTCAGGGAAAAGATATATAAAAAAGGCCACATACATGTTATACTTTTTTGTCTTCCCTCCTCTCTCTCTCAACTCTCAAGACTCCAATTTCATTCAATTCAATAAAAGCACTCAATGCCGTGTACACACACATATTTTGCTCGGAACAGAGAGTGACAATAATGTTCAACAGCAGGGGATCCCCTACATTCTAGTAGAAGGGCATCAAAAAATTCATGATGATGATGATGGTGGCATGTCGCATTAATACACAAGAAAAGTATCATCATCATCAACATGATCGACCGGCATCAATAATCATTATTATAACAGTTTACTATTCTTTTACATACCCACGGACAAGTTTTTTATCAACAAAATTTATCAGTTTTTTTATCGCAACTACAGTTTTTTTTAAAGAGATTTATCATCACGGAAATGGGGAAACCCGAAATAAACATAAAAAATAGTGTGGATAGCTATAAAAGTGCTAGAGAAAATACTTGATTAACATTTGCACTGATTAGCTGAAATGAATACTCAACAATCTGAATATCTAAATTTATTTATTTTTAAAATATATGTTTTGAAAAATTAACAATTTTGCAAACCACTCAACCGAGATGGGTGGGGATGGATAGAGAGAGAGGGAATTTCCCGTGCCATGCATTTTTATTTCTTTATATTTTTTCAATTAGTAGATGAAAGGTGATATGAAGAGGATGATGATAATGGCAGGACAAACAAACCAACCGCAAACAATTTTACAATCGCGAATTTCAAAATTACAAATATGTGCAAAAGGTTATCACAAAAAAATATTATAAAATCAAAAGAAATTAGCTGTAATAAGGTGCTAACGTACTACTGGTATCTTAATATATTTTTAAAATCCAAAAGGGTCATAATCATAATGATGGCAATAATAATTAAGTATACTACTTGTCCGTTACAAGTTTTTAGTAGAGGTTTTTTTGTGTACCTGCTGCTAACTTTACTGTTGTCTCAAACCGCGCATCTGCCATAATTAATCTAATCAGTAGACTATATACAGTGCTAACAGAGCTATAGAGCGTGATGATGATTTGTGTGATATTCATAATAAAAATATACTTTTTTATTTATGGTAATTATTGACCATTTTCAACACTGACACTTGCAAGAAAGAATGATAGGAATGAATTAATGATGATTGGGATTGACGCACAAGAGCGGTGGTGGTGATGGGTGCACAAATGGTAACTTTGCACTCTATCCTCATTAATTTAAAATTGCAACAAGTAATTTTTCTATGAATGAATTGTTAGCGATAACTTATCTGGCTTTGCTTATCTGTCTTTAAAATCAAAGTGGCTGTAATTGCAATGTATGCACTGCTTATTGCTCAGTTTTTGTAAGATAGATATGATGATAGAGACGCATTTAATGACTTTTTTGTCTTTATAATGGATCAACATAGTAAAAAAATGAATGCACCGATGAAGGATTTAAAAAAATAAAGTAACAATTTTCATGAATCATCACATCACAAAACCAAAGATGATATTGAGAGATATAACTCAAGGAAAAGGTGCTGATGATTTTAAATCTGATTTTAAATGACTTTTTAGCGCAAAAAACCTTAATGAAGATGAACAAATGAAAGTTTTTTGCGTGGGAGGGACCATTGTTCGTGATGATGTTGAAGCGTTAATTAGCAGGTATGAATGAATAGTCTTTTTTGCTCAGCTGTTAGTTTTTATGAATAGTTTTAAATTGTATATTTTAAGAAAAAACCGAATTTAAAGTGGTGAAAATTTAGAAAACGGCCTTATCAATCCGGGATGACGACGCCAGAGTAGATGACGAAAATGATAAGTATGGCTATGCAATGATATGCTTATATGCATGTACGGTGTATACATGATAAGGAACTAAAAATGATAACAAAGGTGTAATTTTTGGAGATTTATGGAGATAATCAAAAATTGGCATCTTTTAAGGAATCATCCTTTATCATCATTCATTACCCTTTTATTTTACCTTATCGCAGATCATCACGTTTTTGTCTCTAATTCCATACTTTTCTTTTTGAAATGACAGGGAAATTGCCAATCATTCATATAAAAAATCCTTGTGCCCTCATATCAGATAAGACTAATTGTACCAACCAAAGCTTATCATTTAGCTTTGCCGAATTGTACGCAACATTTAATATTGTGATGATGATGATGATTCCAATACATATAATTTCAATTTAAATCACATACAATTAAGTACACAGAGCCTATCATTCATTTTTATAATCATAATATCATCTTTTCTCCATTAAATAAACGCCTATCTTCTATCATCGGTCAAGAACAAAAAAAAATATGTAGAGAATCTCTCCTGCGACTGTTATTTCCGAGGAACCATAAAAATGCTAAACTAAATATTCTACGTTATATCCGTATAATTAAAGTAGAAAATCAAAGGTCAAAATTACAGAGTATGTTATCAGACAATCAATTTTTTTATGCAAGTAGTAATTATTCCCTTGAAATGTTCCCCTGCGAAAAAAAGTTTTTTTCATTTTTCCTGGTCATCTGAGCAGACCAATAGATCCAATCACTTTTTTAAAATCGTACCATCAACGTATTTTTTATGCATCGATCCAACATAGAAATATTTCTAAAAAATGTGTTTAAAAAATAAATAAAACATTGCAATTTGCAGAGCTGTTTTGCTTGCATAATAATCCACAGCATAGCAGGTGGGTGTAGAGGAGCATGGAACATCCGTTCAATAAATATTTAAGAAATGTTATCGATGAAACCTGCTGCACCCCACATAATATATTAAATGTAGGTACCTATTTGGAAACCCCGGTGTCCAATAGTGCAAGGACATGATGCAAACAGCATAGTAATATGTATTGTAATAAGTTATTATATTTAATTCGCAAGTTAAAAAATACTCTGCTGAACTGCTGACTCTGGTGCATCATCACATCTCACATGAAAAATATGTGAATGTGCATTTCTGCAAGTGATATGTGGTCTCTGTATGTTTGTCTATACGCTTGGTTAATTATTACTCTGTAAAGACCAGTAGCACTCTGCACAATTTTCTCGTTTGTTTTAATGTTAAATATAGCAGGAAAATAATAATAATAATGATGCATACTACACAGCCGGCACTCTTTCTTTTTCTTTTTTTTTCGGCTCCCCACCATCGTCAGCCAGTCAACCAAGCTAACCATAAAAAATTATAACATGAAAATAGAGCAACTTAGTTGGTCATATAAATTCATGGGGAATGTGAATTGTATGTACATCATGCATGCATAATATAATTTCCTCTCTTTATATACCTCACTGACTCTCTCTCTAGACTGGAGTCACCATAATCATCATCATCACCAACAACATCAAAGTCGTCGTCGTCGTATGCGCCACACTCATTTTGAAATGTATATACCTACCTGTGTGAGAATCTACACGTATCACTTTTTTCTATAAAAAATTCCAAGTAACGCGTAAAATGTTTTCTGCTGTTTTTTCATACTTGTCTCTCCTTTGCTCTCTCTCTCTCTCTCTCTCTCTGCATGTATTCCATCGTATCTGTAAATATAGTTGCATGAAAGAAAAAGCCAACTTATTTGTAGGTGTGCATGTTTTTCGTGATCACTTCAGCCCAGAGTCCAGCAGATCATCAAAAAAAACTTGTACCTTTTTTATTCGCCGTTTTTTACCTGTCCCGGCATTGGCATTCTGATCCTGATCACTTCTGGTTCTGGTGCAAGATTCAACGGAATTGTGAGTTACAAAGAAAAAAGGGTTGGTTTACTTTCCATTATTTGCAAAAGGAACATAATATGCATTATACATACATTACATTTGACATTATAGCATGAAATGAATGAATGGATATTATCCATTGGATATTATATGACTATTATAGTATTCTTTAGAATTTTTCCAACCGTCAAACTGGCGCGCGTGACGCGTAACCGAGAAGAATTTATAGACGTTTTACTTTCATACATTTTTCAACTTGCTAAAAAAAATCCTATAATTTTTTTTCTCCTCTTTTTCAGTTAAGCTACAGTACATTATACACATCTATGTATGCATACCTTAAAAATATATTCCGCATTATTATCATCATTATTACTTAAATATTTATGAGATAAACACAAGGCACGTTCTTCCGCTGCTGTTGCTGCTGCTGCGTTTACAACATTTCTTGGCAAAAAAGGAGGTGAGTATGTAATAATGATTTTAAGGTCCATTAAAATCTTAATTATTTCTCAGTTTGGAAATCATTAGCGCAAAATGGGTTCTCTCTGGGCAGAAATGAGTAGAACCAACATTCAACACTATGTTGTAGCCATAAAGAAAAGGGTTAAGTGAAATGACAGGCTTTCAAGCCTCCACGAGCAAGGTAATCTGTTGATGAAAGGTGAAAAGAAAATTTACAGAGAATACTTTAAAATTAAAGCGTAAGCGTGCATCTCTCTCTCTCTTCTATCTGCTATGGTGTGAGTGGGATACGATGATGATGATGAGTGAGTTTTTTACTCTGAAATCTACAAATTCAGAAAAACAGAGAAAGAAAAAAAAGGATTAAAGAGTAAACTATAAAAATCATCCATCCATCAATACAAAAAGTGCAAACACTGGGGAAAAATTATTCTTCTTTTGCGGAGAGTACCTGTTTATAATTTTAGGCTG
>JAITYZ010003982.1:0-36187 GCA_027744595.1 Paronellides praefectus
CTTTTTATGTTATGCATGCATACATAATATATGACAGATATATATTTGATATAGATATAGATGTGTGGATAAATTATAGAGAATAACGAATCTTACTTTGTTGCCAAGTTTCTATCCTTTGTGGATGTTAGGTTGGGATCGTGAACTGACACAGCTCCAGCTTCTTGCCAGCGGAGACAAAGGCCTTGGTAATATGAAGAAGTGAAGATTTACTTTTGATGTTGTTATATCGTCCTGCTGCAACTTACTTGAACGACTGAAGCTTCAAGTCTTTCTGCCTCTCCTTTTATACTCACTCCATCGCATCGGATGTTCGTTTCGTTTTTTAAACGAACACCAGCAGATACACACCTCACACCCAGAAACTGCGCCATCCCCATTTTTTTTAGCTTGGGTGTGTTCAAATAAATGGTTATTGTGTGGGGGATAATATGTGTTACTTATCAATATTTTATGATGCCCTTCTACCAATCCCCACAGCTATTTGACTGCTCACTTTGAAGGCACTTGTTGTTACAGTTCCTTAATCTTTTTTTATATTTCACATGAAATGAAAGTCCCCTGCTACTCCCTTCAAAGCCACGTATGCATAGTGGAGATAATAATACATACATCTGTGTGCATTGTTCAAAACAAAAACTAGTTTTAGTCTTGAAAACTTGATTATATTCCTATTTCATCGTATTCTCGCCAACTGTTGCCGCGTTCATAAATAGAATTTTCCATACTTGTATGGACAAACATTATTTGTCTGTCATGTCGCCTGAAAATTAACAAATCATGAATAATATAATGTGGGTATTAGCCAATATAGGAAACGCATTTGACAAGTTAACAAACGTTTACATTTTCAGGTTGAACGAGAGCATTTATAACAACAATAAATAACTAGATTAATTGTTTAAGATAATCACTTGAAATAATAATGTTGATCGTTATTGAATAATCATTATATTAGCAGTTTTTCTTGCCAGTTACAAACTAACATAAAATATAAATGGAAAAATAATCAATGTCCCTTATAACGCTGGTATGACAAAAATGCATGGATTATTTTCCTTTTGTTGTTGTACCCAAATTTGACCAATTATTTCAGGAGGATGGTTTGTTTTTTGAGGCTACGTTTCTGTCCCAAGACCTTTTTGTTCGAAGATTAAAATTGAACTCGCTACCTCATTCGTCAACCCGCGAGGAGCTTACATAGAGCTGTTTTATTGTGTGCTAAGTTTAGGCGAAAGTGGGTTGAACAGAGTTAGTGGAAGTGCACGTTCGACAGACTTGTTCATCAGCTTTACACAGGTCGGTAATAAAAACGATTCGAAAACTTCTTTGGTTTGTTTTTCATAGCTCTCCTTTGGTTGTTTGGTTTGTTTGTTTGTCCTTTTGTACGTATGGTACAAGATAAGCCCATTCGAGCTCAATTTTAAGTCGCCACTATATTTAGCGAGAATACGGTATATGCGTTAGAACACTAATGTTGAAATAGCATTTTCGTGCATAGCATTTTTTCCCCTTTGTATGGGGTGGTTACAGTCGGTTGGTCACTTCAACAAAAGGTTATCTTTACATCTCCAAATTATGCGAAGACGTAATTTTCCATGTATGCATTTTACTTTAGCCAAAACTTTCTTGAGATATTATGGTACTAACGATCCCACCCAGGCTCCTCGCTCCAAGACATGCCATCTTTCGTTCCAATCATTCGCATACTACTTCCCATACATGTAATGAAGACTGCTTCCTATAAATTTTAACGACCTTGATAAACAGCGTGTTCCTCTTAAATATTATGTACGTACACAATAGAGCTGCATTATGCATCCGTGTATTTACATCTCCACATTATCTAGTCTTGACGAAGAATGCATGATGAAAATGATAGAAAAAAATGCTTGTGTTTTAGTAAGGCTAATAATGTAACAATATATTTTGTTGTATTTTTATGTTAGGTATATGTAAGAATTTTAAGGGATTTTCTTTTCCATATTCCCATCCACTTTTGTTAGCTTGCTTGTTGGATTTTTTTTGTCGAGTAGTGTTGGGGGTGGAAAGATGGTGGTGGTGGTGACATGATAAGGGGAGTCCTGTTGTCACCATCATCACCAAATATTGCTGTGAATGCAAAACTAAACAACACGTTCTGAGTTCCAACGTTTTTCTCTCTCTGTAGATATTTTTCAGAAAATGGAGGTAAAAAACGTCAGTCAATCCAATGAGTACGTAGATCAATAACCTCATAAAGTAATGAGTACGACAACTCCATATATAGATATCTGTTCATGAAAGGAAAGCAAATCATAAAAGAGAAAGAATGTTGCTTTGCTTGCATTGATCTGATATACATACAGTTGGTAGGGAAAACTACATGCGCATGTGACAAACTCAACTTGCAAAAAAAATGTAATCTTCGAATTGCTGATGAATTTCTTAATGAAAGTCGATCAAGCAGTGTAGTCAGCTAACAAGTTGTTTCATTCATGGATCTGAGAATGCAAGGCGGAAAATACTAAGCACATGCGAGATAACGATTCAGACAATATTAGGGGGTTCCAAGTCAGTTGTCGTGTTCCACATTTCCATACAATATAACTTTTCTCCATTTTCGTCATATTGTTGGTGTATGAAATAAATAGCACTCAATGTTGAAATTTTAAACCAATAAGAGTCTTTTACAAGCAATTTAAATGAATGCTAAATAATAATGAGGTTTTTAACCTTGAAATGACAAAAATGATGCGCAAAACAAGAAATGCAAAATTCCAACATGACTTCAATGTAAGGTAATAAAATACAAGGCTATATTGTACAAAAAAAATCTTACCGTGTGTCACAAAATGTGCATTGTAATGATATGATGAATAAATACAATAAATATAATTACTAATTACATATACCATATACGAATGAATATGATTTAGTTTTATAACGATTTTTTTATTTAAAAACATCGATGACACGATCACTAACAATAAAAATAATCTATTTACAATATATCTACTATTTCCATCTTCAAATTCTTATATTTGTATTTTAGTTTATGGTACATGGTTTTGGACTGGTTAAAATAAAAGTTTTTCAGACAAATTAGTTTTTTTGTTTTAAATTTGATTACAGTAAACATGATAATAATAATAAAGTAAATTTACTAAGTTTTCAGATCAGATAGTTTTACATACCATGTTATATATAAGTGTATTTAAGGTGAGTGCTAGCTGATGATTGATACTAAGATTTCAGTCTACTGTCGGTTTACATATTAATGCATATTTGAATCATTAAATGCACCTTAGCAAAAGAGTCGTTGATCACATTACATAATTATTATTATTACCATTCTTTGGATGTGATTAATACAATTAATACATATTAGGTAGACCTCTATATATAGTCTAGATGATGACCTGACACATTTTGTTTTAACCAAGTATTTAGAGCTGCTTTGAAATGTTATTCAGTTTCCATTTTGAAATAAAATGAATGATGATAATAATATACGATTTACATTTTGCATGCATCCATATAATATTTTTCATATTTCTATGAGATAACTCATCGGATATTACTTTTGCAACGTCTATCGTTAATATAATAATAATATATGTACTTTTAAAGACAACTTACATACATCGTCATTTTTAGCACAAAGGAAGCACACGGGTTAAACTCTGATAAATTTAGACAATATTGATATAGGTATGTATTTTAGTCGTTATACTCCATTGAGTTGTTTTTCTTGGTATTTTCAAAACAATGGAATTACGAATACATATTTAGTGAACTAAAATAGAGCGTTCTATGTGTAACCTAAATATTATTATATATGTAATGTATTTATTCATTTGTAATAATAATGGTTAGCTCAAAAGACTATTGTTAATGCAAAACTGACAGATATATTATAGTACATAGTAAAATGCACAAAGTATTGCAAGCAGAGTTTATTTGGTGTCTTTAAAGCTTTATCTTTTTGTTATTAATTTGCACTAAATGACTAAATATAATACACCTACAATTATATAGTAAATTTATAATTACAAGGTAGACATATACTTAATATAAGAACATCAATACAATAAAGCTATAAAATTTTATGCAAGTCGCCATCTACAAAAATCCGTACTATAAAAACAATTTGGCAAAGTTTATGATGAACATTTTACAACTAAACATATGTCAGTTTTAACTCATAATTCTAGTTAAAGCTTTCTTTTAAAACGACTAAATAAGTATTTTAGACATTACACAATGAATGTATTTTTATAATATACAATTACCTACCTATTTGCGTGTATATATTGCTCCTATTTCGGCAGCCCTTTTTGCTAAAATACTAAAACATACATTATATGTAGTTCTTTTTCCACTTATCGGCACAGTACAATACAATAAACTAAAACGATAACATAAAATGTATTTCATAAAATAGCAGTCTCTATTTCAATGGCTAATTGGCTACCCTCTTTATACTTACTTGTTCTTTCAAAAATTCGTAAACATTTTTATGAGAAATTGCCTTCAAACATATTGCTGGCAATTGACAAAACGCTTTGATCATTACATTTTTTATTTTGTTTTCAGAATGCATACAAGTACGTTTTTCCAAATAAATACTTCACTCACCCCCAAACGAGAACGTTAAACGTGACCACAAGCACACTCTCAAGTACACAAGTACATGATATCAATAAACAGAAATCAAGCACACTTTTTCAACAGTCATTCAGCAACATTTGCGTCTTCAAATGTAACCTCAAATCACAGTGAGTACTAGACTGACTACGGAAACTCTCCTAAAATATCATCTTCAAAAATATGATCCTTACTTTGATTTTGGTTAAGATTACTCTGATGATAGTCTTCCCAATCACAATCATAAACATATGCACATTAACCATTCAGAAGTTTACAAGTACTAAAACGTAATACAAGACAATATGCCATGTATGCCATGATGCATATATGTGTATAATACATATTTTTACTTGATTTACATATTTTTTTATATCATATATATAATTTGCTTTACCTTTTTTGTTTTGTTTTATGACGTTTGGTTTGTTAAATTAAAACTAATTTCCGACAATACGAAAATACTTTTCTACGCATTTTACACACCTCAAAAAATTAATGCATATATGATTTTGCTTCTGAGACTTTTTAAAACGATAATCAAAATGCATCCACAAGTTATGATTCATTGCAGGCATATCGTAATCCATTACACATATTTGTTTGTTTTTTTGTAAGAATACCGTACACACGAAAATCTATTTCTACTACTGATGAATGTACTTGTACATTGTAATTAGAGTATGTCTATAATGAGGTCATATAGACACCATTTAGTGTCCCTGAGTGTAACTTCGTTGCCTGAACAAAGCGGCAATTTCCTCAGGAGTTTTGTTTTTGGTCTCAGGGACCTTGAACCAGATGAACAAGGTGAAGAGGAACAGCAAACTGGCAAAGATGACAAAGACGTATGGGCCAAGAAGTACTTGGAGTGGGAGGAAAGACCATCCAACCGCAAAGTTAGCAGTCCAGTTGACAGCCACAGCGATGGACGTTGCCATTGGTCGAGCACCCTGACTGAACAGTTCAGATACCAAGAACCATGGAATAGATCCTGGACCGGAGGCGAACATGACGACAAACATGACCACCAGAACGATACTGAAGTAAGAGACCCAGCTGGCAGAATCCTTTAAAAATTACATAAAAGGTCAAATATTAGTATGTTGCATGCATAAAGGGTTTATTTCAATTCAATGTAATTCAGTGACGTTAATTTCATGAATATACCTTGAAGAGAATGCACAAGAAGAGAAGAACAACGTCGATAAACATGCCGATGAATCCAAAGAGAAGGAGAGTTTTACGTCCAGCCTTTTCGATAACAACGAGGGAGACAATAGTCATGAGTACATTCATAGCTCCCATAGCCAAAGTTGCCAACTGAGCGGTAGATCCAATTAATCCAGCAGACCTGCAAACAAAGTAATTTTATTATTTTCCATGCTAAATTAGGAAAATGAGAAAATTCTCATTTTGTACAAAAAAAACGTTTTTTTCTCACGTAAAAATCTTGGTAGAGAAGAAGATGACAGCGTTGATGCCACTGAGCTGTTGGGCCAACATCATCATGCAAGAAATTACAAGAGGCATGCGTAGTGATTCCGAACTAAACATTTCTTTCAAGGTGGTTTTTGGTACTGTCTTCATTTGTTCATATTCAGCCCTCATTTCATCCAATTCATCATGTACTTCAATAGTTCCACGAAGCCAGGTCAATGCTTTTAAAAAATATTCGAAATTGGGTTTTTAAAAGTTGAACTACTTTACCGAAAATTTAGTTTACTAATTTCAAAAAGTAGAAATGTATATACCTCGTTGAACAAAGAATCGGCCCGCAATTAACATTTCATATGACCCGCATGGTTTGGCAAACCCTTCCAGAATCACAGCGATGAGGATGGTAACATTGTTCCATAATAAACCAGTTTTCCTACAATTGAAACGAAATTAGTTTTATGTACATCCTGGTTATGTTTTTTGTGAGCATTTAAATACTTAGCATTATTTTGTAAAACTGACCTTCCAAGTTTGTCGGCAATAAACCCAGTCGTCATTGCTCCAATGATTCCACCCAAGCAAAAAATAGACACAATCCATGACCAAATAAATGTCACCTGCCCTTCATCCAGGGAAGTTCCCGATCTCTCGAATGTTGTCGTATTGATGAACTTGGAAATGAGCTGTGTAAAAAAAAACATATCGTTGATAAATTAATTAATCTATTTTAACCCTTTT
The DNA here is from genome assembly GCA_027744595.1 of Paronellides praefectus. NCBI lineage: Eukaryota > Metazoa > Arthropoda > Collembola > Entomobryomorpha > Paronellidae > Paronellides > Paronellides praefectus. Next base: position 6,808 of record JAITYZ010003982.1, read on the forward strand.
GCTAAGGAAAATGTTTTGTGTTCAGGAAAGTGCTTCATGTACTTTATGCTTTATCTTCAATTTTATATATATGTACGATATATCTGCCATGCATTCAAACGAATTCAAACAATACTCTCAAAGATTTATAAGCGGTACAAACCTATGAAATGTGCGTTTACAGATTATGAATATTATATTATGAATGATAGAGTAATCCTAACATACAGCTCATCGTTTGTCATATGTGGATTAATTATGACGTTTACCGGTTTTCAAAATGATTACTTTATTTTTTTTATTTTAAAAAAGTAAGAAAGCTTAATGAACATACCTATTATATAACTTTGGTCAAGGTAAGATAAGATTTAGGCAAAAAGTGAGAGACTGTGATGGGATAATCACGTCTCTTTTTCCGCGAGTTCACACAAGCGACATATTTGTTAGCGCACATGGTAAATTACATGCATAAAATGAAAAGTGCAAGCTTAAGTACTAATTCATGGCGCCTGTCTATAATAATAACTTTTGCACACTAGTCCTATAAATCCTGTAATTTATGCAACCACACAAAACGCTTGTCTGAACTGGAATAATTACAGTCAAAATGTACATTTTTCTCATTTGTGAAGTTATTCCTTTGGTGTAACAAAAAGGAAACGTATTACATGATTTTTTCTGAAAAACTAAAAGTTATGCAATTGTACGTCTGTGGTTTTTTGCTCGTTGTCTTCTACTACTCCTGCAATTAATACGCTGTGAATGAATAGATGATTGAATAATGTATTGTGGTTAATGGCCATGAACAAAAAAGAGTTCAAATGACAATACTTTTAAAAGTACGTTGTTGCTATTGTAGATTGCATAATTGTTATGTTTTAATAATGGTTACGTGTGTTCCTTTCTTCACAAAAAAAACAACTAAAGTGATCTAATTATGGTAATTCCTGTGCAGATGGAACCCAGCAGGGATGTATTATGATGACAATTTTTTGGCATCCTTGCTGAAATTCCATATTCTGTCGCGTCAAAAGATGCTATTTTTATATTTACAAACAACGTATATCGTAGTAAAATTTCTTGGCTCGGGTTACATCCACCAGCCAACATCCCATCACAATGCCACATCATCATCGAATGAATAGTGAAAGAACTCTCGTGATTATATCCAGCGATTCCTCTTTTCAGAAAACAGTTCCCCTCAAATGCTACTACGAACTAGTTACGAGTATATTGATGATCGTGGTACGATATGAAACACAAAAATGTCAAGTGTTCTGCTACTACTGGTTTTTAACGAGCATTGATTAGGAAGTTCAAAAAAAATCGTGAATACACAGTGCCTTCATTCTAATGCTCAAAATATGAAATGATGATGAAACCGGCTTCTTCCAACTAATGATCTAGCTTTACTTCCGCTGTATGTTGGATTATGTCAAGGTTATCGAAATTCTAAACTGGCTGCTTGACAGAAGGACTCTACGCTTGTTATATGTATACCTATACATTGTGGGATGCGGATGGTTGTAATATTTTGTGGTAAAAAAGTAGCATGGCATTTTAAAAAAAAGTAGTAGGTTTCTGTATGTAAATATGTTTCAAAAGATGTAGTAAAACTTCACTTGTCAGCTCATACATACTTTGTCTTTTTGATTTTTTTGGCAGTGTATATAGATTAGGTATGAAACGAATACTGTTTGTTTCTTGTACGTCCATGTGGAATAGAAACAAACAGTATTCGTACATATAGATGAGTTGAAATAGAAAAAAAATCGGTACAGTAATAATAAAAATAATAATAATTACGTTTTAACTGAAGAAAGTGGGGTAGAAAGTTTCAGTACATTAACTGTCTGGTGTACAAAAATAGCTTGGGAAGGTCAAAGTCACTTCACCGTGTTAAGATTGAATAAACTTTTGTTTTTATCTAACTTGATCGCTTAGAAAGCGCGTGTTTTACTGGGACGTAACGTATTATTTTTACCACTTGTACTTCATGCAAAAAAAAAGTTTCATTCACTCGACATTTTTTACCGACAAAAGTTGCAGTATAACACATAACGAGAGTAGGGAAGCACGTTTAATTACCCAAGCGTAAAATTTTCTATCGCGGGGAGATGGCATAAAATAATTTTGAAAAACTGCATAATCATTCTTACCTCTTGTGGAGCATTGAGAACACCAGTGTTGTAACCATGCTGGAAAGCAGATCCGAAAGCTGCAGCTGCAATTGCCAATGCAAGTCTTGCATTAAGACCCTGTAAAAATATTTAAAAAGCCAAAAATCAGATAAAAATGCATTAACACTTTCGTTTGTCGTGATTTAATAAGTTGATATGTCTTTGATTCGTTAAAAAGTGCCAAGTCATTCTGGCGCATTTAAATGATATTAATAATCAAAAGAAGGGCAATTAATAACTAGGTACGCATATGGGTACTTCCATGTATATATTTATGATATCATCTATTATAATCCAAGGCTATTCTTATATTCATTTTTGCATCTACGATCATTTTCATATTTAATTTATTATCAGAGGCTGTTCAACAGCAATCTTCAACAACTCTGTCAATAGAAGATTTATGACCACCAAAATCAATTATCATCGTTCATCATGAATCATGACGCGTAGGCAGACCGGCAGGACAACCAAAGGTTTTTTAATATCCTGATAATTAATTTTACCAATAGAATGCCGGTCTATGTTTACACGCACAATTATCGTCACATTTGGTATGGTCAGTGTAAACAGCACACTTAACTCACTAAGGTTCCACGAATATTTTGTTCCTTCCTTTGCGACCACCATTACTATAAGCATCATAATGTGTTTACTACATAGCCTTTACCTGCTAATGCCCTCAGACAATAAAACTTCTCTATGAATTAGTGTTTATACTTTGTATTGCGTCGTAAAAAATAATTTGCATTCATTTTTTTTGGTTTTACAACTTTGAAAAAAACAAAGGAAATGATCTCCTTTGTTCAAGCAGGATGAATTTGGGAAATTTCCAGAATATTAAATGTAGTTTATTGGATATGTGAAGGTCGTTGTGAATTTGAAAACTAAACTAATTGAAAACTAGTTTATATAATTCTTAACAAGTTTCCACTAAAAGTCTATTCGATTGTTTCGATCAAACGAGAGCTAGAAATTTACATGACATGAGATCCACTTAAATAATCTTGTGCGCCACACGGGTACCGAAATAATGAAATAATTTATACCTACCAACGATATCCTAAAGCTTGCATTTGTTTCCATAAAATGGTATAAATTACTGCTTTGCACGAGAATCAATTTGGAATGATCTCGGCATTTGTCTGAATTTTTATGTTGGTAATTGACAAGAAAGGTTTAATTCATTGTTACCAATATAGGCATCTGTCCTTTCAAGGATAACCAGATTTGTAATTTTATAAAACAATTCGAATGTCAGTAGTAAACTATTTTACAATAACAGGTTGTCTTTTCCCCTTTTCATTTTCTTCTCATCGTAAAACTTCTCCTCAAGTGTAGCAAGCCAAGAATGTAAAAAAAGGTTGAGTATTTTAAATTTGTTTCAATATTTTTTTTTATATTTGAGCTACAGATTTCAATCCAGTTTTAAATGTTTTGATGCTCTGAACTCTGAAGTAAATTGACATGAATTTATTTCTTATATGCCAATTAGGAATTCGTCTGCTTGCGTCATTCAAAAATGAAAAGGAAAGTAACCTTGAAAAGAAGGACCACAAAAGATTTAAACTGATTGGCTAATTGTAAGGTTATAGAATTTTCATTCCTATAACATATAACATTTTTTATCAGATGTCAATTAAATAGTAGCCAAACCTGAGCAACCTCCTCCGACGAACCCTATTTTTCTGAGAACTGATTGGGCAGTGAAGTCAATTATGAGATTATGACGTGCATGTACATGTAATATACAATATAATATGTATATTCAATGCTCAATCAATGCATGTATATTATATGTAGCTATTGACCATTGACTCCCATATAACTATTTAATCAACATAAAATACACATTTAATGACACGATTAAGTGTCATGATGCTTCGTGTTTGCATCAGGTTTTGGTGGAGCATCAAGACAAGGTAAACTTTCGCACTATTTTTGCACTTACAATAATGTTAGTATCTTAAACAATAATGGAATGTTTTGACTTGAATTGGGATATGACTCGTGTTCCTCCGTTCGTATTCAACATTCCCTTGAATGAGCATAGTTTCTTGGTTATGTTATTTGACAGCTTGATGTTGATTGACAGGTTTAATTAATATAGGATTATAGAGTGCAATAATCAACGTGAGGATAAAAAATCTCTTTTGTCTAGGATAAAGTCATTGCTGCCTTATACTAGTTTACATCAAAATGTATAAAAATGCATTTTTATAAACAGGGTAAATGTACAAAATAAAAGGTGAATAAAAAGTCATACCGCTCTTTGGACGTAAGGCATTGTGATTAAAAATGTAAATAAAATTTGAAACAACAGGTAATTTAAAATAGGCGTAGAGTTGTATTGCTCTTGTATTATACAGTTTGTAACTGCACAAGTCACACTTGATCACAGAAATTGTGGAAATTAATCGTGTACTCCAGATATAAAAATGTAGATACACAAAGACATTATATTATGTCCATTAAAAAACTTTTACACTACAACTCAACTAAACACTACAATGTTTTATAGTTGTTAAATTAATAAAGAAATGTATTGCTCGTAAAATGACGCTATTAATACTGACTGTTCAACTAAAATGTTGTAAGCTAATGCTATAAATGCGGCTACTTTTTGTCCTTATAAAATGACAATTCAAACTTGACACAAATGTCAATGGACCAAAATTTTTGAAACTGAAATCAGACGCGAGTTGACTACACTAAGAGCTACACAAAACCACGATGCTGTATATCTCAAGATTCCAAAACTACATACGCAGTAGTGCATTGATTCACTTTTGATTTCAGTATTTAAAAAAATGCGAACCCATTTGCTATATTTCTGTAGTTAAACTACATGAATTCCTGATTAAAAAATAATTTTGTTAGATAAGCAAAAGTATGTATTGTATACATATTTGATCTTTATATATTACATTGGTGGCACTTTGTTTTCCAATTGGAATAAGTATAGCATATTTAGACATACCTACATGAACATGCATATTATTTGTCTCCTTTCATTTGCATTACAACAGCAGAGGGAGAAAAGTACGTCAAAGTCTGTTTTAATATTTGGAGTAGATTGCCAAGAACTATGAACCGTTTCATGTATGCATTTGTATACATGTAACTGTAAACAAAATTTATAACATGCAGAAATGCTAGAAATTTGAAAGAGAGCACATTTTGGGATGAGACATAAAAAGCTGGGACTGAATAGATGATGCAATTCACTCAATTCAAAGAAAGAGAACAAAAAATTCAATTCAAGATAAGGTACATCATATCATATATATATATACGCACTCCACTGCTCCGAAAATCACAGCCAAATATCTATTTTCATTATAGAGAGAGAGAGAGCGGGGGGCTTGGCTTGTAAGCGACACACACACCATCAGTTGGAGGCTTCTCATTGGCTGTTAAAGAAGGCGTTGAAGAATTTGCCTTTTGCTTGGCTAAATTCCAAGATTAATAATGTGTTCATCATAAAAAACTTTTATGAGGACGAAATATTATGAATGCTCAACACTTTTGTACTATTCATTGTGCTGTTGTTGTATACACAAATACAATGATGGCTTGATGGCATATTTTATTTGCAAAATAATAATAATATCCGCTGCGTAGCTATTTCCTTCCAATAGGCTCCATGCTGTGCCACTGTAACTGTTGCAAAATTAATACAACTTCCATACTCTTCATTTAGCATTGTACTTTTATGTGTCGCAAAAAATCTACGTGACAATCGTACAATAACTATGCATACACCTTTCTATGCCCAGTGTAAGTAAATGAATGAAAGTACATACGTGCCTTGGTGGTAATGCGTATTTATGTGTCTAAAACAATGTATTTACTTACTACGTGCTAATAAAATACTTATGTTTTGCCCTAAGGTTATTCAATATGCACATTCTCACTTTCTTTGCATATGAAATAGCTAAACAGGATTATTGTTTTTGATGATTGCATTTTACCGTGATTCATTGTTGGATGGAATGCGTCAAAGTCGCAAAATAATAAACTGTTATTATGATGATAGGTTTTCGGTGATGATGGAGACTCAAAGTCATTCTAAACACGATGGTTTCTTGCACTCTGCGAGAAAATGCGCAATTACCCTGTGACGAGGGAAGGTTCACACATAAATAAATAAAAATGATTGGGCATCATCATCACGTTCGTTCTAAGTAGGCAGGACCAGGAAGTTTTGCTGCAACTGCTATATATATTTTTTTGTCGTTGGCGATTGAATCTCAAAAGAGCTAGGTCAACGATTCATTTATAAATTTGCATAGTAAGTAGTAGTATCTTTGCTTACCAGGCTAGACAGACACTGATTTTGTAACAAGTTAAGCAGACGACCATGTCAAAAAAAAACTTTGTTAAAAAAATTGTACAATGCACACGGTAAAAAAAACTTATGCAGTTATGTATTTACACTTTACAGTAGTACATGCAAAGTGCATGTTTGTTTCGTTCAACAAATTACTCATCATTGACTATAAAAGATAAGAAAATATAATATTCATTGACTGAGGACAAAGATATGATCTATGATTTGCTATATAATAAATGTATTCTCATGATGATTACTAAAGTTTTGTACTATTTTGTCCATCATCGCCCTCATCATAATCGGCATAATAATGTGTTTAAGAGGTATAATAACATGTCGTATAATATACATACATTTAGAATCAATAACTTTTGTTCTACCTACTATTCCTTTGTTTTTTACAGACTGATCATCATCTTGCTGGCTGATGAATCAACACTAGTAATTTTTATGTATAATTTTTTATAACATTTTGTTATTATATTTTCAAGGTTAGAATAGAACAAGGCTGTATGTACAACATCGTCCAAATGAACTGTTATCTACTTAAAAGGAAAATAATAAAACATCTATCTAGGTACACAATATTACAGTGTTACAATCTAAATTATTGGCGCTTTTAAAGGGTGGTTAATCTATTTCATGTAGATATACACCATACCGAAGAAGCCCATCCCAATGTTAAACATAATGTCAATTAGTTGATGCATTTGCTCGCTTCATGAAGTAATGGCGCGATTAATGTTATTCAATAAAATTGCTCTCTCCATTTGTATTTATGTATTTGCACACGTAGTACAACAAATGTTTGTAAATTTAGCAGATACTGCTCATTGCCAAAGATGAGGATGATGCAAGCAGAAGAGGAGCTACCTACCAAAGAGCAATTTTCTCCCTGGAATAAATCCGCATCCGTACTCTGTCGTTCGGTAGTTTCTTTTTTTATTATTACCACTAGGAGGATAATATTATGTTCCTAGTAAATATACATGTATTTAGTTTTTAGAGGAAACGTCAGTATAGGAGAAAAGGAATACTGTACGTTTTGCAATTTGTGGCGGTATGAAAGAATGAGTTGGTAACAACATGACTATGTGCAATACACATGAATACATGTAGCAATTATTCAACAAGTGTCACTCATTTCTCATGTAAATCAAATTTGTTCCGCCAGTATGCTCATGAATCATTATTAACCGAAACTAATTTAAAGACTTTGCTGGAAAAAAAATCACGTTTTTTTCTTTGAACTTTTAATGAAAGGAAAATCTTCACACATGATTTTTGCTGCGCTAATAAATATGATTCAGAATACGTTATACAGAACATAATTAATTGTTATAAAGGAAATCCCGCTTTACTTCCTACGTACATTTGAATTTTAAATCATGTTAAGACTCACAAGTATATTATAAACTTTACATTATGTACCAACTTTTCGGACTACAACACGTGCAACGTGACTACAACATGTGACGTTAATGACGTAGGTATATTATATTAACGTATTCCAAATCCAAAATCAATTGTGATGTAGACATAGTCAATGATTAGCGCTTATGTGATAAAGAATGACTTGGTCCAAAAGTTCCAAAATTGGCCGCTTTTAAAAATAGGATATCACTTTCTTTTATTACTACCGTACATGCTGATCTCCAGGAGTTCTTAAAAGTGGTTGCCTCTCATTCTCATCCTCAGTTTCCTCAATTGCGGACATTGGACCCTTCCTTTAACAGAAAGGGGTGGATAAGGAGTATAACAAATATAAAGTGATAATTATGAATTTGTTTCCACTTGTGGATGTTGGTGAACTCGGACTTTGACAAAAACCGCACAGAGATCACTGGTTTTGTCTAGATATATGTTTTTCTGACCAAAAGCTGACATAGGTCACACAAACTTTCCTCCATAAAAATAGGTTATTGCTGTACACTTTGCTTGTAAATGAATTGGGATTACAATGTTCCAAAAATAATACTTGTTCTTTCACTGTCAATGAACAGCTTTGAAAATGAAGCGTACAGATGATTAGCAGTCAAGCACCATCATATGATATTATGATGTAGTTTATGTACCTACTCAGGGAAATTTTCATCTCTGTACTTCACATACATAGGCGCTATTTTACAGATGTAAATAGTCAATTCTATGATGTTCTTATGGCTGCACAAGTTGGTATGTTTAATAATTCCATGCTATGCAAATGTATACCTGTCTGCCAGCATTCTTGCAACGAACATAGTAATCAATGGAGTGGGCAAGATAAAAAATTTAGAGTTTTTCTATATCTCTGGATAATAATGTATGAATAACTGAATGAGAAAAATGTTTAAAAAATTGTCTACTAATTACTTTTAATTTGTGTTCATTCCAAGTGCATAGTTCTGTATAGCTGCGAAGGGATAATGTTGATGACTTTTACTGACTCACTCAGACATAATCTATTCGTTCGTTCATTTACACTTGTGGACTTTGTACATTTGTGAATTATTATTATTTTCTTCGTCCCATCGTACTCATCAAATGTATTAGAAGCACGTGGTGTTAACTATATTTATGCGCTTTTCTTTTCTTTTTACTTAAAAGGGGAACGTGGAATTATGTAAAAATCAGAGTTTGCGTGACAAATGCTCATACTCATTTACTTTAGAGGAACTGGAAGGAACCAGTTGTTTTTGCTTTTTATGTTTTAAGTTTTTTCTCCAAATGTTTTACTTTATTCCTCACATTTTCATGTGTCGTTCAGACAAAAAAAATGTGCACACCATGTTTTCATATTACAGGGAAAACTGTGTAGCCGTAGCCGGAAGCAGGTCAAATATATAAATGGATCGGGGCAATGTGAGAGAGTAAAGGCTAAGGTATGATGACACTGACAATTCATTGAAATTTGGGTATTATTCAAAGAATTGTTTTCTTTCTTACGCAAATATCTAACATTGAATGTATCCGAACGCCAGAAAACTATAGATTTTTAGGGTAAATACTGTATGGATTTATATGTGAGATCCCATGAGAGCAGTAAAATGCTATATATGCACTCGCATCAAGAAATTTAAATTTTAAGAGGTGTCAAATTCCAGGATAAGTTATAGCAGTCACATTACATTACCAACTTGGAATGGAGTTGGGGTGTAATTCCCTTATACTATATTATGTGAGCTGGTAAAGGATGCATTTGAGTAAGAGTAGATTGCGTAGTTTTATCCGCGTTTCAACAGCAAAACTCTTGCTGGTTTCCCTCCACTCAGATTACATACAGTGTACATGGTTCTACTACTCAGATCAAATTACAATAGAGATTACATAATCCACCTACGCAAATACAATGCAACTTATTTATTGCATTACCGGCATAAAATAATGTCCTTTCAACTTTTTTAAAACTGAGTAAGCATCAGTGTATTTTGCACAATAATGGGACGAAAACGTCATCATGCCATTTTATAAAAAATACTAAAGTCATGAACCTGAGCAATTTCATTTTCTACTACTTAATATAGTATACCTCCTAAATTTATTATTCTGACTTGCAAAGGAATTTCTTCATATTCAAAATGGGAAATGCTGACTGGACAGGACTGGAAAATTATTTTTTGTGAATGCTTTCTTTTACAAATGTGTACTTAAATTTATGATAGACAAAGTGACAACTGACATTTCTCGTAAAAGACATAAAATTTAACTCGTCAAAAAAATAACGTAAATTTTACAACGCATATTACATTAGACTTATCCCGTCACAAATAATTATTGTTTTGTGATGTTTCTTACACAAAATTAGCATTCTTCTACATGTTCTTGTCAGTTAATCCCATGACTTACGGATGTACAATATCATAATAACCATCAATCATGCATATACGTTTTATGTACTTAAAGCGTGGGTCGTCAAAATTGAAGCAGTGTCTGTCTAACCTGACAAAATAGATGGACAGACAACTTCTTTTTTTAAATTTGGACTGAACAATCAACTTTTCCGTTATGTATTTGACACTTGTACGCAAAAGATGAATTGTTTGTACAATATAAAGTTAGATAATTGATACAAGGAAAGACTTATTTTTATAAATATTTGATGAACGGTACTCAATTTTCTTCTTCTTTGTTTTTTAAGTCTATTGATTCAAGCAGGTTATCAAGAGGTGGAGAGACTACCTGCAGTAATTAAATGCTAATTATGTGTCAATAAACATGAACTACAAGACTATTATCATTATCATAGTCTGGCCTGGCGTCATCAAATATTTGATAGACGATTCATGACAATTACAGCATGACAGGCATGCATGCATATATACAAATCTTCTTTTTTTTTTATTAAAGAAGACCTGTTTGCTATTTCAGGTTCAATACGCAATGCAATCCAATTTGGAAAATTTAAGCTAAATTTCCTCTAAATAATGAACTCAAGCTATGCAATTATTGATCTAGATGAAAATAATTGCTCAAAAAGTTTCTAAAAACACAAAAATGATCATAAATAAAAATGAAATAATGAATTTATATAAAAGGTGTGCATACCGGTACTCTTTTAACGACCATGGTGATGGCTTCTTTTCTTCAGGATTTCACTGAAACTTGTTGGATACGTGAAGTGGTAAAAGAAAATCTTTGGTAAAATTGTCCGTGTGATTAATCAGTACTAAATGGAATTTCAATGTTCAGTCAGGAACTTTCAACAAGTGTCTATATTTGGTTACTAAATTGTCACTTGCATTATTTGATACTTGTTTGCGAAAAATCAATACAATGACTGATTATGTGATATATCTTTCAATGTTATCTTTTATACACTTACACGGGTCTAGTATTTACACACAAAAAATATGTTAATGTGGACCAAAATAATAATCTGAACAACTTGTGTAGCTAAATATTTAGGTTTCGTGCAATGAGGCACCGCGTGGCGTCATCAAGGTAAAAAGCCTAATGAACTGATTGACTATAAACCCAAATTTGTTTCAAGTGTTGCTTTTATACGAGATAAAATGATAACATTTCCGAATGTTTTAAATATTATATTTTGTCTGCCGAAATACAGATTGATACACAAAACTCTTGTGTGAAGAAAAGAAAAGCTGAAGTATGTGAATTGGACTATTAAATATCACAAAATAATATAAGTCGAGAGGTTATGAATATTCAATTCAGATCAGAGTTGCTCAGAGTTAGAAAAAAAGTATAGTGTTGATTGTGCAGAGAGCGTAGAGACGCCAAAAAGGAACGGTTGGATTGTCAAATTCAAGCCTAACCTTGAGTTCAGTTCTGAAACCCTCATTCCAAGAGACTAGCCGCTTTATATAAGATCTCCTGCTACTTATACCGCGGTAAAGAAATTGGGTAGTTGAACATGTATGCGATAATGTATAGAGCACAAATCAACAGATCATCATATTCACAGGAGGACGGCTCGTCACAATTTTGCACTATACTGCCCATATATATACATCATGGCTTGCATACAGTATGTTATTGCATAAAATGCATTAAAGTATTTTACAGGTATATATATCATCAAGAAGCATTTGTACATTTATAATATTAAAACTTATATTAAAATTTATATTTTTCTAACCCTTTGCTTACCATACCATATATCATAATGTTACCTATAATATTACTCGCCTTATAATATGAACTTCAGTGCAGTGGTAGAAATTAAATGGACAAGTTTACCCATAATATTTAGACCAATTTGTATATTTATAAGCATCCATCATTGATTCTGTCGAATTATGAAGGAGTCGTCATATCACATGCTAAGTAATCTATAGTGAATGGAATAAGGGTTGATAATATTTATATTCTTCTTATAAGCCATTGATGTAAATTTTTAAAGAAGCACTTGAAGTAGGTAACATACCACGTACCATTTGAATTAACAATGACGCATATTATAGTTGGCTGGGAGTGCTTACTTGTTCCATCGTTTATCACATATATTCATATATTTATTTATAAAACTTGCTATGGGGTAGAAATGTTAACTGGAAACATGCCGTATAATGAAATGCAATGCAAAGTTTCTTACTAATTACGGTTTGTGCTCTCCTTGGACTAGCTGTATGTATTGTATGTGTAAATTATATGCCCACCAACAGCAACACCCATGTACTACTATAAGAAGAAGATGTATATAATTACTGGTCATGTAAAATTGGACATTTCCAGTTTGGAAGCTATTATAAAAAATGCACGAATACAACAGCCCACATAAATGTTGGCCTGTCAAAAACTTTCGATGCTCCTTTCAGGTTCCAGAGGAGTTAACATATAGCACGTGTTTTTCTTCGCATTATGATTTGTGACCTTTGCAGAGTTTAATATCCTTTTTTTGGCAACAGGGAAATAAAAAGATGACATTATAGCTGGTTAAAGGCGGATTAGGAATTGATCGATTAACCAAACTTTCACGTGTTGGTCTATGGAGTTTTTATCAAAATATCATGAAGGTGTGTGTGCTTTCATAAGCTTTGCATAATGTGACAGTTTAATGTCAAGAGATCATTTACTATGATGATCATCATCATCTCATGAGATTTTGTAGAGACAACTTATTACGTTCTTTCAATATTCCATATTTCAATATTCCATCCATACAATTGACAATGTTTTTGCTATTTGCCTGTCTGTCTGTAGTGTTATGATCACAATATCACGACGCAATTTAAGGATTACAATTTTTCGGGTAGAATCAAGGAGTATTCCCTACTTAAGGCTGAAGCAGCCAATTGACTTATAAGAGTGACAAAACGTTCAAAACCGCGCAACGGATTGAGTGTTCGTTGGGACAGGTGAATTCAATTCGCTGAATTGTTGTATCCTACAAATCTACAGTTTGTATGATCTGCGTGGGTAAACTTTTTTCATGAAACAACGTCAAAGTTTTATTTATGAAAACTAAATGAATGGCTATACTAAACTATAACTTTAGTCGGATGGCTTATGGCCACTTTTATGAGATTTTTTGTGCTTATTTGGTCAAACCCGCTTTCGCTACTTTTTCAGATCATGCTTGACCGCACTTGTCCTTTTTTATCATAGTGTTATGTCTATCATCATAAATGTCCAGATAAGGATAATGTGTGAAGAAGTCACACACACTAGTGCGGTTGATGACAATTTCACGTGTACCTTAAGTAATGTTTCTTTTTTATGCATTTTGCTTGCAGCACAAGTGCATGTGTATTGAGTATGGCGTTTTTTACCTCTGTCAGTCAAAGACAGACAAAACGTTTTACGGGACATGGAAAAGGGCTATGACTAAGATAGATAAAAGATAAAGCTTGCATGACTAATTTTTCTAAAAGCGGACGAAGAGATTATCATATACGTAGATTTAATATGTATGTATGGCTGATTTGATCATTAACTATTTCAAAGAAATCACGCCAACGTGGTTTCAACTTTAATACATTTGCCATGTGTTGATTTTATTGGAACAAACTGCGTCCAATTTTACTCGGTATTCAACAAATTGTTATTATGCTGTCATAATAGAAACATTGATGAGTTTTTGCAGAATTACGTAAAATCTACATTTTTTTGTTAACGGTTAGCTTCCTCCTTTCCACGAAGGAATTATAAATAGTAGCGCAGATAAACATAGTCCCGTCATTTCAAAACGTCAGTCATTCCATTCATTAACAAAGAAAACAACGGAAAGTAAACACAATTAAAAGGATACAAACAATACATAAAAACGCTATACACACAAAAATATGTTTGCACTTACCTTTGCTTTTTCACCATTGGAAGGTGGATTGATAGGATTGTTATCCTGGTTAGCATGAATGAAATCAAAACAAACATTTTCGTGAAAGTTAATGTTGGGTTGTAGTATTACTATTGGTATAGGCTATAAATAAAACAAATACAAAGCACACATAACTCATTTAATGGAAGCGAAGCAGGAAACAATAGATTGTTGTAGGCCACCAGTAAGTATAAATAAATTTGTTGTGTGGTAAACACTTTAACAAGTTTTTTCTGGTCCTGTTCATGGATTTATAGATTTGTTCATGATTGCATGCTGCCGAATCAATTTTAAATCTTTATGCACATTGTTAATTGTCAAATAAAAATACTTTTAGTTTAAATAAAATGGATATCCTGATTTTACCACATTAAACTTGTTTGTTAAGCGGCTTTTTAGGGTTATGTGATTGTGAGTTTATAAGGTCTTTCAAAAGATAAGCCTATGTTAGCATATATTTTATATTGGGAAATATGAAAGAATAGTTGATAAAATAAAGAAACACAATAGTCTAAATTCTAAATTTAGCTATGGATTTGGAATTATTGATGAATACACACAGGATATACTGGCGGATATTTGGACATGGATAAATATTTACACAGGAAGACCAGTTCAATCATCTCATATCTCTATAAATGTCTGCAATGAGGCAGCCGTAAGCTGGCTATGCAATTAATTTTATTAAGGTCTTTTGTCAAATTAATTTTGTTTCATGGTAAATTCATGTACATAGCTGAGCTTAGCGTTTATAATGTGAATTATTAATAACATTGTAGCATTTAAACAGTACTGGATAGAGCAAGAAGGTAAATAAATAAATATACGCAAAATGTGCGTGGAGAAGGTAGATAAAATATCTCCAATATAAAATTATAAATAATTACATGCCTTTTGCTTATAAACTCGTCGGTTCCCTCTCTGTAGTACAGATTCTGTACTACACTGTACTTTATAGTAGCGATGTATACACAAAATATGTATTGCTATAAAACAATATATAGGTACGCGTAACCTACTTTTCTACCTTTCAATTGATTACTTTGTTCATTTCGTATTGTAAAAAAAATAATTGCTTACTACATTAATACATATTGCCTATGAGGTTAATTTTCATGCGTCTCTAAGCGTCTTGCTTTTGCCACTGCATGAGCTACATGTAAATTTTGTAAATGTATACATACATGTTATAGTACAATATATGCAATGGGTAATACAAAATAGTATAGTAGCGTATTGTATCTTTGAATCAAATAAATAATCTTTGCTTGTTGGTAATTTGGTTCTTTGTCCAAGTGTTCCATAATATTTGATAAATAATCTCTTTATTGATAAAATGTTTTATATAAAATCAATGAAACTGAGCGCAGCAATTAAAAGATACAATTACTAAAGCAAGTTGCCGGTATTGACCTGTATAATTTCATTGTTACCTTGTACTAATGATGAAGTAATATGTTGCTGGTTTTTTATATTATTTTTTGTTATAATTGTTTGCATACCGACATATATTACAAAGGTAATATAGCGTTTTTATCTATAGTTAATAATCTAATGTATATGACAAAACACTCACCCGAAGAAACTTTACGTGAAAGCATGAAGCAAACAATGTAGTTACGCTCGGATTGAAAATTTAATTAGGGATTAAAAACTTTTCTCTTTCACAACTTGTTATCTGTCCCATTCTGTCTCGATAAACATCTAGAGCTGGCTCTCTTGTAAGTAACGTATATTTGCTTTCCTTCCATGTTTAAATATGTACATGTATCACACTTATGTATATGCCTCAATATATTCCATACACCCACACCACAATCGACATTTACGCATATCTGTATTTGTATATTTCATGAGTACCTTTTACTATCTTTACCTGCATTCTTTTCGCTATGTATACTTACTGGTTTGAAGCCATATATATATTGCGTTTCAGCCTGAGTGAAAGCACTACTAGAAAGATTATTCACCTTTATATTACTTAGTTAATTCTTATTTTTAACTATCAAAATTAACTTTTATAGCTAAATACGTTAAAGCAAGCGGTTTATAGAGCAATTATACATTAAAGTAATTCTGTATAATAATATGCATAAATAATTACATTACACAATAAGCACACAAGTATATGGGATTTACCTGCTGATTTCCTTCGTCACTCTTCACCCCAAAAGTTGATCCAATAGCAGCAGTAAACAACCAGCGGAAGTAGAAATATATTGCTTAAGTGAAAATAAAACCTGCTATTCTATTCGTGTTATTGATTTTAAATATTTGTTAAAAAAAAAGTATCCTTCGGTTAAAACTACATGATATATAAACTATATATTATGTACATACCGACATGTCGGAAATCTTCACTCCGTTGCAGAAATTTATTTGGCTATTCACTTTCACAAACAAATCGCCCACCCACAACTTTTGATTATTGTGTTATTTCGCGCAAACAAGCAGCACACAAAAACACGATCTGGTAGGGTTAGTTAAGTTGTTGAATTATTTGAAAGCAGTTTTATAGTTTGCATAAATTGATCAGTTTTAATGAACCAATGTCTGTTGTTGAAACGATTCCAACAAGGACGCAATACAAATGTTGAAATTGTGTAGTATGGACCTGCAAGTTACTGACGAAATTGGACGCACATCGTTTGTAAAATAGTTACTTTGTAAAATACTTTTCCCTAAGATTCAATGAATCCTTTAGCCAGAACAGGAAAATTTTGATTTTGATTCTGGAAATGTGTACAAACAAACCATTACTTTCAAATTCTGTTTTCCGCAAATTCAAAATCGGTGTAAAAAATATTCTAGTTCATTAGCACACGAAAGCAAAAATCTAATACTGATAGGGAATAATGGTGTTGGTAGAAGTGCTTCCTACAGAATGGAACACAACTTTTCCCACATTCCAGTTTATCAACATGAAACAAAAAACTCGTGATGAAAACGAAACCCTACATAGCCTTTTTAGCCTTCCCTTCCCACATAAAAATACAATGTACCTAACCAAAGGTTTGTTTGGTGATTTTTGAAGGCAAAAGATACGTATAGCATGTATGGGCAATGAGTATACAAGAGCATTAGAAAGAAGCAAATGTATAATGGGAAAGTTTGCAATATTTTGGCATGGTGTTTTTTACCTCGCAAGCTAAATACACATATATGGGATTCTAGCCATAAAAAGGTGGCTACTACTGAGAAAAACAAGGCCATACACTTCTCCAAGTTCTCCAGTATTAGTGGTTGTTCTATGACAAGGCTCCAAAACCTCTTCTATTTTAGGCAAGCACGGAAAGAAACCACTACGACGATAGTTTCCGGCGTGAAGGAAGCTTCACTTTACTACGTTGCTTTTACTACGCGCTATAGTCATACAAAACAAAATTCCAGTCACGAGGAGAAGGAGGATCAATATAGCCAGGAACTGCGTTGTACTTTCCACATACATATATATGTAAACTATGCCTACTACTTATATTTCCATGTACCTTTATGTTTACTTTTGCAACTTTCATAGAAAAGGGCATGTTCTAGCTCCCAAGTCATTAATATTACATTTAAACTTCCATTAGAAATACGCGTTTATGTTCAAGGCATCATAGTATACCTAAGCACATATATCACTGAAAGTCCTGAAAGTTGATACTCTAATATTTGTATGGCTTTACTACATGCCGATATTGTGCTTGTTAGTTATAATAATGTTTTGTTTCCCATTCTGCGGGGGTGTGATAGCGATGTATCTCCAATCTCTCTCTCTCTCTCATTTGAGCTTGAGCTGTGGCCAATGCACACATTTACATGGGATATAACAGTAAAAGTAAATTGATCATGAGAAAGATCAAATTGTTGGCAAGTGACACGACTTGCTACTTGCTTGAGTTAGATAGGTAAGGTGAACATATTCATGTGTATAAATATTGCCAATTTGCTCCATTGCTTTCTCCACAGCAATTTTACTGGTATGTAAATAGACGCTATACTAAATGTAAACTACAAGGGGATTTTATTATGGCTGGTCCGAAATGAGCTTGTTTTGCTCTGATGCGGGTTGTTAATTGTTTTGACATGCTTGACAGAAAAACGAAATGCTGGAGTAAATGAAAGCATTGAATTGTAATAGAAATTGTATTATGTAATCCCAATACAAATGGAAAGTTTCAATCTGTGATGTGAACTTTTGACTCTGCATTCTTTGAAAATAATGGTTCCACACGAAATATGTACATAATTAAAAATGTTTTTAAAATGATATACCTATACTATTATTAACTCCTCTCATCAATAATTTCCATCATTTTCACAAGTATTGATTTGCTGTAAAACTGAGAGTGAACACTTTGTACATTAATTTGTAATGTAGGGATTGTTCGTGCAAATATTTTTGTATGTTATGTTTCTATCACTTTAGGTATGAATTCCCCTTTTCTAGATATACAGTATACCTGTTTACTAAGCCCACATGGATTCTTCCACATTGCATGACTGTTCTAGTTATTTTTTTATTACTACGGTTGTAACGTGATCCTCTACCCTTCCCTTTTCAGTCTTCTCCCATTGGCTGAGAACCAAGGCGGAGCATTCGGCAATTTACATCGGAAGAAAAGTCATCTGCCTTGTTTTAAGTGCCAAATTTCGTGACGTAAGCAGCCGAGTGACGCCAGACAAACATATATTTTTGCCCTTTGCCAGCGACTTTGGTCATGCAGAAATATTTGCTTCCAATTTCCGTCTTGTTATGCTATTCGGTACATTAACCATCTTGATAATATTTCATTCCAATGATCTTCTTTGATGACGTGTGACAGTCGTCTTATTTTAGTAGACAATTTTTTAAACAAATAAAGCGATTTAAATAACCTCAGGTCCAATATAAATAGCCATATAAAGTCGTTGTAATTTAAAAGGGATTTAAGTCATGTCCGGAATTACTCAATGAACTTATCCGGATGGTGACTCAAAGATTTATTTGTAATGAAATAATGAATCATTGTTACATGTGGAGTGTATATATATATTTGCATCTTATAACCTTGTCTTGCTTACAACGGTTTTGTTAATAAAAAATAGCAGAGCATCTGCGTCGACGATATGTAAATGAATTTAACATAATAATAAAAATAACTATAATCACCTACATCAAAGTTGAAAGTGTATACTTATATATCTTGTACAAGGTCTAATGGCAGTAAAAAGGAATGGCCGACACAAAACCATAATTATGACTTTGAATTTTGGAAACTCAGCCTACACATGTATGTTTCTAATTGTCCCTGGAACAAGAAAAAAAATTACCCATGATGAATGATTATCATTTTAATTGGCCATAAATGCTAAGTACGTACACTATTAACTTTTATATGCGCTAAATTCTTCCTTTGACAAAGATAGCAAAGAGAGTAAGGTAATGCTGTTTTATGACTAAATGTGAGACAGTGATAAGCAGAGTCATGTAATAAAACATGATGAGGATCATCAAGACGGGAAAGATGTTTTTTTCACTTTGCAGCTGTAAATTTTCCATTATGTAATACGGGTTAAAATCCTGGAGAGAATATGAACGAAAACAGCCATCTACATTTTTTGTTGAATATGGTCAATCGCGAAATGCTACGTTCACATTCACATGATGTGAATCACATCTGTCGTAGACGGCTGCTTTCTTAGCCGTATATTTTGAATGAAAACGATTGACATGAACAATTCCACATTGTAATTGTTCATAGTTATATATATCCCTAACCAATTTGGGGTGCATGTACTATATGCAGAGGTACGTAACAAACTATCTATTTGGAAAACAATATTACTTATAATAAACCCTAAGTAAATTGGACTTCAAACAACAAATCCAAATAAATATGTACATACATATTATATACCTTATAATTTTCTGCATAATTATGAATGTTCGTGAGGAGTACATAGTACATACACATCTTATAAACTTTTGTTTTCAAGTATATTCAAAATTGAGCTATATAAAAATGCAACGTGGATTCATCCATATGAAAACAATACCATCCTTCTATCTCAGCCAATGAGCGTTTCATCTCGTTGGCAAACCTTAAAAAAAATGTTTTACATGCGATATTTTTTTGCTTCTCTTCCTTCCATCATCGTCCGTATAAATGTGAAATGCACTCCTTCTTATATGCACTTGTACAAAGATCTTCTGTAAATAATATAGTATGCTGTTGTGTAGGACGTTCTTTTCTTTACAGCTATGATTGATATATGTACCTATGTTGTCAGTTACGTAATTATGGTTCAGGTTAAGATATTTTTTGAGAGACTCTATCTACAATAAGATATCAACTTTTATGCAAATGTATTCAGGACAAATTAAATCACTTGAACTGAGCTGATATGCGTAGTTAGCAATTATAGCAAGAGTTAATGACAGGCTGATGCATTTTTATCGTAAGATGAAGTGATGGAAAAAGACACGATAGCAAAATAATATACACTTAACATTTTGAAAATGTTCGTGTCAACGTCTTTCTGGTTGGTCGTAAAAATGAACGGAGCTATTAAAGTGCGATTATTTTTACCAGCCAAATTTCACCAACGCACAAAATAGAACAGTAGTTTTTTCCCCTTTGTATTTACACGTACGCCAAAAACTATTATAATTCCTACATATAAAGTATTTTGATTTTCATCACATGCCTACTTATAAAGTAAATGGTAAAAAAATCCAGAATTATCCAGTAGCAAGTTAATCCAGTAATGAATTTATGAATAACTTTTATTGCTTCAAAATAAAAATAAAGTCTTACTACTTGTCTTGTGGTTTGTCCTCTTGTATAAATTGGGTAGGTGTCATCTCGGGTAAAATCTGAAGAGGAGGATGCATTGGACAAGAAGCCATGCTTTTCCGGAACGTCCAAGAAGCGTATCGTTTGAACACCTTCCTCTCCTCTATTTAATGCTCTGAGCTCATCACCGGGCCTTTCTGGAGATAAATCCCTTTCCATTTGTTGCATTGCAGGAGGGGAACCTTGAACTTTGAGAAACTCGACGAAACTTTACACCAATGTTAGGAACTCGAACAGTAACTTTTATTGTACGCAGGATGCAATTGTAATTTATGACCCACTCTCACAAGAACGCGTGGTTGTGTTTATCCACAAATATATATAGGATATTTTTGGATATATAGGTAAAAATTGTTTCCTCACGCTGAAAGTTTCAAAATGTCAGAGCTGGAAATGTTCCAATTGAGTATGGCTCAGCTGTATCAGATGAATTCAAGATTTTAGACGAACCAAAATGATGAAAATATACAGGAATGTTAAATAGAGCACGGATAAATCACAGCGTTATGATTTTTTAGATGGAATATTATGTGATGGATGTTAACTGAACGCTTTTAGTCACGACTATCTGGATAGGTTAACTTTGTAAACTTTTATTTGGAAGAATTAAAGTTTTTAATTTGCTTCTGTTTTAAATAATTCAGAAGTTGTATGAATTTATACTGATTTTTGAATATTTGTTGGAAGGTTAAGTAAACCAAATGATTTCTCGTAGAAAGATGATCATGAAATAAAAATAATTGCCTCTCCGAGTTCTGTGTACACCAAAGTTTTTCTTTTATGGAATATGTATAATGATTTGCAGGAAGCACATGATGTTCTATTCGACACATGGCACAGGAGCACCAAACCGGGCATCAAGATTTATACATGGCCCTGCCATATCATATACGTTCCAAAAATATAGTTCACATAATTCAATTGCATCAGAATTGCCTTTGACGGCTCGAGAGCTTGTAGGCTTGCTCGTGTGCTAGTGTAGTTCTTCACCTTGGCTTTGACTGACGCTATAACGATAGGAATTTTTAACTATGGTTCGGACATCGTTCGAAAATACACGACGATGAGGTTGATTCATATTTACGTCTGCTGAATTTTGGCATTGTTTCATGAGAGGATCTTTCCTACATGAATCATACATTTTAGCTTGGATCGCATGACAGCATGATAATATATGTATATGTACATAGGTAGTTGCATAATATACCAGAGAGACGTAAATCTTCTAGTATAACGTTTAAACTGATCTTCAGCCTGCATACGGAAATGGGATGGGAAATGATCCGCCTCTGTCAGCAACAAATTAAAACCGTGCATTTCGCAGGATGGGTTTGCGTCATAAGTGCAGTGCCATTGTAGTAACGTGTGTGAAAAACATAAATTTTTAAAGCATACACACACAACAAAACAATTTACCTACATCCTTATGTATTGACAGCAAAAAATAACAAAATGTATTATTTATTAAGCCCGATTATAAGGAATCTATGTATGGAGGTAGGTATAAATATAGCATTACCCGATATCCGTACAGTTAGCATGGAGGAATGGATACTGTCGACGATAAAACAAAAACGCACGAGTCAATTTACAAATATATGAATGACAAATGAGCGTAGGTACTTAAAACTTAAGGAAGGATTATTATTAGTCTTCATGATTTCATGGCACAACGCCTGTCGTATTTTTCATGTTATGAGCAAGCCCAGATAACAATTTAAAATCCATTATCGATTAATCGTAATATAAGATGTCCCATTTCCTTTACGTACATATGCAGTGACTTTTATAAAGACGTTTTAATGCGTACCACAACGGTGGTGTATAAATATTTTATGTCATACATCCCATTTTCATTAATATTAAAAACTATGCTCTCGCACTTTGAAACATTTGTCATGTATAATCGTGATCAAAAGGGAATTGAAAAATTCTTGAAATAGCAATAACATGACAATGAACTTTTACTCAAACTAATTTTACTCAAATAGCAAACAATATTTTATTAAAACTGACATTATTTCACATAAAAATCCGTTTACAACTTGAGCTTTGTTCTTCTCCAATGACGCCTCTTGGCGTTGTACCTGTAAGAAAAAGGCAATTACAAAATCCAGTTATCAAAACTGTACTACAAAACGATGCGCTTCCTTAATGATTGATTTCATAAGCTTTAAAATAATGCAGACCTGATGGTATTTCCTGTCCGCATACGAATCCACTGGGGAATCGGCCGGTTTTGATTCATCTTTTTGGAAAGCTTGCGCTTGATTCGCACCGTCTTATGGGCACTCTAAAATTAAATACAACAACCATTATAATTAACTTTCCATTGAACTAACCCCCAAAACAATTAAAGAACATTAAGGTTCCTTTGAACGATATTGACATGTCATCTTTTGTCATAAATTTATTTCGATTTTTAGGCTAAAATTTGTATTAAAAAATTTAAACCACTAACACCATAATTAACTCAAAATCATTTAAATAATTTTGAAATACTCACCATTTTAGTGCAATAAAAGTAATTTTAATTACTAATTAACTATCTTTGGAAACCAGCCCAAATTAACTTGTCAATACCAATACACAGAAAGAAATCCGCAGCACGTTGGTTGCTTATATTTCCACTTGAAATTAGATTGAATTCAAACAACCGCACAAAGACTTCTTGCCACAATCATCTCAACACAGATGGCTCTTAGGTCTTTCGTCTTTGTTGACTGGGTTTCTTGACGTCCTTTTTGTATTAAACGTCTGTAGATGGAAGTACATCTCGCAATGCCCCACAATTCAAGACTTCAGTAGAAACCTATTTAGAAATGCGATTTTGATGCCAAATGCCAAACGACTGTGAGCTTTCGCTGCAATTATTAAAGTAATTAGTTGACATTCCACTTGCTTAGCTTACAAAAAAGCAACAAAAAATAAGTACTACCATTTTCTAAAAATTATTGAAGCTGCTGTGATTACAAGAAAATAAAAGTTGTTCTGTTTCTGTTAATTATACAAGCTTAAAAAAATGGAAGAATGTTTTGCGTTTTCCAAGCAAGTTTTTTCCTCCCGTGCTCTTTTTTATATAGATATTTTCCACTTCCAATATTGCTTCCTGCAAAGGTTATCAGGTAAAAAAAGTAATGTATTTTTATAAATTCGTTTTTGCCAATTCTGTAGCACACGCGATGAAGGACAGTGTTTTATCTCCTTATTACACTCATTTCCATACTTTGCAACCTAACAACATCCGAGAAAGCAGTGAAAGTCTTGTGTTTTGGGGCAGTGGCGTGGTATTCATTTTGTCAATGCGTACTTTCTTACTTCTCTTCTCTATCTTTTGTCTATTTACTTTTGCATTTTCTATGCAGTTGCACTTCAGTTTTTTACGGCTTATTCCAAACAACTCCCTACCCAACCGACACGTTAACTTGTAGTTTTGCTGGTTTATTTCTCCGAATACATCCAACAAAGAAGCTAGACAGGTAGCAACATAGGGCAATATAAGATAAACGATATATGTTTTCTACCTCCGCAAGACGCAGGAAGTTTCCTGTAATTTCATACGTTTATAATGTATTTTTTTAACAAAGACATTCGGATTTTGTGTGAGTCTCTACTATTTTCCGGTGTGTGTGTGTATTCCTTGTGTTCCCATTTTGTAAAACAGTTTGATTTTCTCACCTTTACTAGCAGCCTGCAAAACAAGCCGCATTTACAAGCTCTACGCCTGTCAGACAGGACCAGCAAAAAGCTATTGAACTATTCATGAAGCTCTAAATTAAGCATGTCAGCTTAAGAAAAAGAACGAGAGAAAAAAATGTGTTGTTTTAATGGACTGATCTTTAATGCTTTCATGTCAGGGTTGGTTTAGCGTTACACTAGCGGTAAAAACAGTAACATGCAAAACAAAACCTTTGCTGGCTTGAGATTTGTGTCGACTGTCATTTGGTAAGCGTTTAGAAACATAGAATTAAAAAAAAAGGAAAATGTGTTTACATTCTACTTTGCATCGAGTGGAAAATATAATATATATATTTATTCAGCTCAAAATTATATGAATGTTACCGTGAAATATAACAATACGTAGTTGGTATATATGTGGGAAATGTTTCTATATCCATAATTCCAGGTGAGTGACTACTTTGACACTAGATGCGATAGATTGCTGGGTTCATTTTATGTAATAATAATAATATGCATTTTCCATTTCCCTTCTGCAGGGAATATGAAAAAAATAAAAGAGCTGCCATATATCTTTTATGAGTTAACTGACAAAGCACGTTGTTGTTATTATATAGTCCGGAGTCCATACAAAGCGTAATTCATCATAATACAATATTGAACATTCCAAGCCTTCCCACATGGGACTTTCTAAAACATCACAACAAAAAATGTTCCGTCTTGTCATAGCTGCGAACTTTTCTACGCTTACCTATTTCACCCATTATGCATACCCGTCCATTATACACTGACTACGGACTACTTTTTGCTGACCGTAAACTAAGTTTTTATCGCAATTTCACTCCATATTTGATATTATAAAAGCAGAGCGTGTATATAAGTATGTGTGTATGGACAAAAGAGAGTAAGGCATGTTCAGCTAAGGTAAAAGAATACAACATAGTCAACAACATTTACTGTGTGAACAAAATAATATTGACTTTGTAATGTTAAAAAAATACTCCAGCCAGGTAGTCGCCGTTTATTTGGGCTACGTTCGTCATACGCTACACCTCCCGTTCATGTATGAAACGGTGTGCCATGCATGTCGCAGGTAGCTTCATAAAATAATATCGGTTTTCTATTTAATATTCATCAAGTTCCGTCACAGTTTATTTCTTGTGCGCTTTTTTGTCAAGAACTCTTTTAGTGAAGAGAAGTGTTTTTTTCTTGGTTTCATTAGTTGGTATGCAAAACATAACGGATTTTACTGCCTTCACGGTGGTGGTGATATATTAGGTATGTGCTTGTGAAAATTAGTATTGCCAGAGTCATTATTACCGTACGTACTGTTACCCAGCCTTTGACCATTTCTGATTTGATTCATTGTCAGTGTTTTTATTTCTTTTTTTTTTGTATTTCCGCCAAACAGTCAATCTTTAATTAGTCCAGGCTTTTTTATTACGTTCTATTCAAATATTGTCGTACGACTTTGTTACATTAAGAGCAGGTTTGATATAATTAATAAAACGAAAAATCCGAAAAATCTATAGTTCTTTGGCAATGCACAGAGGTTGGTCAGTAGATTTATAGTGACGGGGAAGAAACAACATACATATTTGTTGTAAAACCTGCCAATTCTAATGAACTGCCCTTTTGGCAAGTTTGGCTAAAAGTGAAAATATGAAACATGTGCAAATGGTGCCAGTGTCTTTATTATGCAAAAGGAAATTTGATTTAAATTTCCGAAACTTTCCCTAAGCCTTTGTTTCTTTCTTTAGAAATAAATAAAAGAAAAGTCAACGTCATGTCCAAGCTATTGCGTCGTATCAAATGGGGCATTAAACAGCACCTTACAAAAAACGTTATTTGTGTGTTACTATTGTGCTGTGCAATTTATGCTTTCATCACTTACTATGATGAATGTTCTTCTTATGTTGCATTGCCATTATTCATAGAACCAGATAGGTGTAAATCTGATGCTGGTGTAAAGGAAAAGTTAAATGTCACAATATTCATGGCTACTTTTCCTTCATCCAAATCTGCAGTGCATATAGGGAGAAAGATAAGAAGGGGTAATGGGAACAACAGCAGCAGCAGTGTCCTGACTGCAGCAAAAGTGCAAATTGGGTCTTCCAATCTAGAGCAACAACGGAAGATACTTCCAAGCGCAAGCAAAAGTGTAGAGACTGATACAGAGTTTCCTTTAGAAATGGTAACACAAATGAATACTACTTGCCTTTATAACATATTATGTTGCATACATAATTTTAATGATAATCAGTACTGACAAGTTATAAAGTTATAATATCATCATAATATTTTTTGTCTTGCTGCAAAAAGGTTTTCCAAGAGAGAAAGGAAATTGCCCAAAAGTCCTGTACGGACATGCTAAATGTAGCAATAGCCAAGGAAAATGAAGCAATAGACGTGGATTTGGATGACAATGAAAATAGTCAAGATGTCAGATTTTCTGTACGTAGTAGAGGCAGACGGCTTCCAAAGAAAACATATTATAATCGAGATTTGCTTCAAATCATGAGACTTCGCAATAAACCAAAATACTTTCGGAGTACCATTGGAGTGAAAAAGAACAAGTGGATACATTATCATCGGATCATCAAATCGCCTATGGGTCCAACTCATAACAAGTACGTGTAACCCTTTAAAAATTGTATTTACTTTTACTGTTGTTATGTATGATTGGTTCATTACCAGTTTTATTAATTATAACGTGAATGCATCGTAGGGTCGTGGAGTTCAAATGGTGTCCGATATTCAAAGCCGCATCCACACCATGGCTTGCTGTCTTTACCAAGCTCTCTAGAGCGCTGACAAATTCGACTGAAGCCCAAATAAAAAGGGGGAAACTTGGCTTCATGGAACTTGCAAGAATGTTTCGGCTGTTGACTCCTCGTATCTATGAGAAGGACGTTCACGTTATCAAATACACAATGGTAGTAGCACGTCATCCTTTTAAAAGACTGTTATCCGCATACCGTGATAAAATAGAACGAGTGAAAGGTCGTCTCTATTACTACAACAAGTATAGTACCAAAATTCTCACCAAATACAGGAAGTGGGACAGCGTGGTGCGAAAGAAGCCAAAAGACAGTGAATACTCTTTGAAGGTGCCAACTTTCGAAGAATTTGTTCGTTACATTTTGTCTACAGAGCCAAGGAAGTTGGATGAGCATTGGAGACCAATGTATTTGGATTGTAATCCCTGTTATCGTACATTTGACTTTATTCTCAAAGTGGAGACATTAAATGACGACAAAGACAAAATTCTGCAGTATTTACATGTGTCACCACTGGACAATCAGTACAAGGAAGTGGAAGATGTTTGGGCACGCTGGAATAATCCAAGCGGAAAAAATGGACCAAGTAGAAATGAGTCGTTTTATTTTTCGCAGTTGACAACGACAGATATGCAAAAGCTATATGAATTGTATGAAACGGATTTCCAAGTTTTTGACTATAGTCCAGATGAATATTTGTCAATGGCACATGATGAACAAATTATTCAGAAAATTAATCCTACGGATGAGTAAGTTGTAGTGTCTTTTAGATTGCATATCTACTACGCTTTAAAATATAAAGTGTTCAAGTGCCCAAGAGTCATGACGTCATTTGAGTTTAATGCAAACTCACACGCAAAAGAAATACGTACTTTAATATTTGTCGTACGCACATGTCTCATTTTCATGTTTTACGAAAGAAAAACATTTTTACAAAGGATTTGCTAACCACATTTTGTCGCACAGTCTGCCTGTCTGTTAAAAAACAGCGACCATCAAATGAAAGAAAAGTGTTACATGTGCATTTACAAGTACAGGAAGTACATGTGCTACTATTGTGCAGATGAGGAAGTCAATTGAACTCGACAATTTATGTAATTTTTATGAATAAGCTACATGGAAATGCAGCGGAAATCTGTTACAAATTTTACTAGTCACTTTACTCAAATATCCAGTATTAGTGGTGGTGCACAAAATACAAAAATGTCATTCAGTCATGGTCAAGATATTTTCGTAACACCTTTGCAATCATGTTCTTCAATTTGCTCAACAACAATCAAAACACGATAGCCGCATCTTGCATCTTGGTAATTTGTAATATTTGCATTGTGTAATTAATAATGCATATAATGTGTAATTAACCCAATATCAAATCTCCTCATTTTTATTTTTAAAAATGTGTTCAGATTCTCGGCATCATCCAAATTTCACTAGATTCCTGGACTTTATATAAAATTCAGCAACATGAAGAACTTATATTGTTTCTTTCTGGAAACGCCATCCCATCAAATGTCATGCATGACATGACTTACGAACAAGCACTATCATATTTCTCTAAGCTAAAGCGATTTCTAAGCCCAGATCTGTTGGATACATTGAATTTGTTACAAATGACCTCAATATTAGGAATCGTGGCAGGAATTCTCCAATTATTTTCTTCCACGGGGGCATTGATGTGGGTATGTTTGTATTATATTTTCACAGATAAAAAAATAGTTTGACTTTTATTTTTGTTTTCCAAAAATATTTTTAAAAAAATATTTCGGTTTATTGCAGAGAGGAATGTCAGTGGATATTTTCTGGCTTGTGATGAATTTCATTGCATCCGTGTTCCTGACTGTTGCTGT
>JAITYZ010003983.1:0-18465 GCA_027744595.1 Paronellides praefectus
AAGGAAAAGCCATGGGAATCCAATGTTTCTCTTGTGGCGTATAATTAAACCGCACGATAGGAGTAAAAATATCAAAAGTTTATTTAAGATCTTAGGAGTAGAGGGATATTTTGTGCAATATCAATACCCCGACGAAAGTACAGGAAAAGGGTTGTTTAGTATTTTAGTAAAGGAGTTGTTTGTCAAAATTCGACTAAAACTTTTTGTCAGTTTTTTTGTTAAAATTCTAGCCCTTTATTCTAAATTCTGGCTAAATCCGGTTAGCATTTGACAAGAATGAAAGGCAAACTGAAATGTGGACGAACTTTTAAGCTTTCGTTTGCTTCAACTGGTGAGGCATGTGCCATTTCGATGTAATATGTAAATATGTCGTTAATGTTCTCAAATGTATATGGACCAAAATGCAAGACCATAAAATCATATTTATTTCAAGTTTTATCGTTTTTGTTTCGAACAAATTAATAGAAATGATGTTAACAATTTTTGTATTCAAATGAATTTGGAATATTTGCATTTCACTCCTGCTTCATCTCTGACTTGACTTTACATTGACAATTACAGTTTTTTAACCTTTCCTGCGATAATGGCGTTACTTTAATCATTATGTAGGAATATACCAATTAACATGCAATACAATGATTGAATGACTGAGCTGCATGACAAACTTGTATTTTATGCAGTAGTGGTGCCACACACAAACCGTTTATATACAATTTACAGGTTGCCTTCACCTCTTCACCCTCTTTCTATAGGGTTTACTTTGCTACTCATCCTTCACTTATACCAACACTAACATCTAGCGATGATATTTGTCTTGAATCCTTTAATTTGTCCTGTCTGACAAATAAAGAAAAAAATGTTTTCGGCTGAGAGACATGTACCTTTTACAACAGAGAGAAAAGATTTACCTATGTAATAACTTTGTGGTATAACAAAGCTTTTGTGTAAATATTTGTTCATTCATTTCACCACAGATTTCAAATTCAGTCGAAATCTCGTCTCATTTGCCCGGAAGGAGTTTACTTACTGACTTGTAATAACATTAATCATTTAAAGCCACCCTGGTGACTACGACTACTAGAGGCAGTCCTGAAAGTGCGAAAAATGTGTTTGTATACCGTCGTAAGAAATCCTGATTTAATTTTTCTTCTTTCTTGTATTTACGCTCGCCATGATGCCCGACGATGATAATGAATCTAAAAAATGTTTAGCATATACAAAGGTACATACATATACATCCTTACAATATTCATCATCAACAACATAGTTGTCAAAGGCAAGGCTAGATATATTACATCCACATTTAACTTGAAGTTTAATGTATAATTTTTTTCGTGGTAGACAAGCCTGAAGGAGTTGTCATGGCTTTACTTGCGATAGTTAAAAGCAATTTATTTTAACCAAACCCAGTAGTAGTGGACTTACACTACTGGCGCCTTTTGGTAGCCATAATATCTACTCGTTTACTTGTAAGAAAATAATATTGAGTTTCTTATTTTTGCTTTTTTAAATTGTATTTTTTCGTGTATGGTGACATCATAGAACATACTTTTGTGGTTAATAATATGTAAAATTGTATTTAAAAAACGAAAATCTGTGTCCATTACTGGTACCACAACGAACAACAACTATTTTCTCCACTTGATTGAACTGCTGTTGTAAAATATCAAATTTCATTCAACAAGAGCTCATCATCATCACCACTACCACAAGATTGAAATTGACTGTCGACGATATAAACCGAGAGAAAATAGTTAAATCATTATACGCATCAGCGGTGGATCATTATTCAATCCTAATCCTCCACCACACCGCAACTCTAGTTCATGCACGAACTTGTTCTAGTGCAAAACCGTCAAAACCCAACCTCATCATCATCAACATCACAAAACAACAATGACGATGACTACACATACAAGAACATGCAATCCCAAACAATAATAGTCAGCAAAGAGTGTAAAGAAGTATGCATGCATTAAATAGTTTGTTATTTCAAAATCATCTCCTTGTTGCTTAAATCAGCAGTTTCATTCTTTTTCATTCTTTCAATCAATTTTCCTTTTCTAGTCCCTAGTTACATTCAACATTGCATTAGACTGGCATCACTTTAAAGTTTTGTTATCAGTAAAACAATAGGAATGTTAAATAACTGGCGACTACCATCTCTGCTTTTAATATAATTCTCGTCTGACAAATAAGGATGTTCTCACATATTGATAAAATGAATCACCCATTCAGCTGTTAAGGTGCATGTTACTTTTGTCGCCATATATTGCTTGTACTCATTGTTTTGTTCAAGTTCATGTTGCTGCCTGATCGGTCTGGCGTGGTTTAACACTCGATGTTGAGATTATCAGGGGAAGGTCCCGGTTTTTGTTTACACTACGATAAACCACATTACAGCAAACATGACATGAAGATGATGATGTTGCTGGTTGAGACGACGGTGGAGGAGGTTGTCATGTCGCGTGATGCAATTTACATGTTACTGAACCGGCGACCGGTATGCATACGTAAATAAAATGGTAAGGCACGACCAAACGCATTAAACAATCTCACACGAAACAATACTAAAAATGTACATTATCAGTGATAATTTATCACACTTCTCATTATACCATAGTGGTAATTTTCACCGGATTTGACGAGCAATCGAAGTAAATTTTTGTCATATCATCATTCTAATACTCATCTCTGTGATCAAAAATGCGTTCCTACCACCGTTTAAACTTGCATGTCTTGATGTACCCAGCCCAAATCTTCAACTCATATTACATACTTCGGTTATTTCATTAGTGAGTAAAAGTCAGCATAATATGAATCATGTGTACTGCATATTCACTCGACAAAGTCGGACATTATTGACTCTTAACAATGAAATTTTTGCAATCAACCATAAATAAACAGGTACAACCGGAGTACCGAAGTAGTTATGTAGCTTACTGTAAATCTCAGAAACGGTTGACATTCGGATCATATTGTAATAAAGGAAATACTCAATACCATTGTCACAGGATTAAACGTCCTACGTCGTTCACAGAGATCTATCCATTCGTTCAATTAAAAAAATGTTGACACATAAATGTTGAAGGGTTAGATATCTGAACCTGATCAATAGTGTTCTCATTCGTGGTCTAAGATAACTATACGTAAGAGAAAATCAGAAAACGCGTTCCATAGTTATCGTGTGGACGGACAGACAGAAGTGACAAATCTATGAAGTTTCAAAAAATCTTTAAGCATAAAATGCATAATGTGCTAATCAAGGTAAGAGCCAGCTGCTGCTACTAACCAGCTGAATATACAGTTGGTAATAATAACTAATAACTAAATTCACTTCAGTGGTACATAAAAGTGCACCTGCACAGGAGGTACAAAAAATGCAAAATTATTAGCATTCGTTTTACAACTTCCTGACGTATGAGAATACATAAATCTAATATTGTTCCACAATTTTCATTTTCATGATTGCAAAATTGCATTGTTTAATACCCCCGAACAACAATAGTAATTATCTGTCAATAAATAAACTTAACTTCCCGAACGTGAAATGTTAGTGTGATAACGTTAAGTTACCACTACCACTGGTAACCAACTTTTAGAAAAATGTACAATGCGATTGGTGCGAACGACGCCCATTGAAATGATCTGACAAGCTGTGAACCAATTTAAATTGCCACTTTCCAGCTTTTGAATTATATAGCGAGGTAATTATATAACTTTATACTTATTTATGTACAACAATGAATCATAAAGTTTTGGAATAATTTTAAATGTAAATCTTCCGGTTATATCTCATCAAACAATAAAAACGTATTTATTATACATCATTAAAGCAATAAATTCATGTTTACCTGCAGAGTCCTTTGTTTCATTGGAGATGGACGCCAGCAGAGTTTCGTTTGAAACATTGATGGGAAATCTCTGCTCTCGAGAAATCTTCTTTGTGGTCTCTACAAAACAAAAAGAAACATGTACTCATATAACGTATGTACTTTTTGAGTGCTGCCTAGAAAACAAAATTAATATTATTATTACGACGCGTAGTACTACGCATTTGAAGCATATAGAAAGCAATATAAAGCGTCGACCCGGAAAATGTTTTTGCAGAGCTGCTCGAGCAAAAAAATACTACGACTCATCTTCATGATGTAAACCATAATGTGATGTTCTAAGTAGGTATTATGCAAACAAGCAAGATAGAGGAAACAAACTTGTAGCGAGGTAGATAATAATAGTGTTCAGAGGGGATAATAACATTGCAAAACCATTAATGTAAAACTAAAAAGAGGAACTGAATCGGAAAGGGAGAAACTTGTAAACATATTCAAAACTACTTGTAATATAAAAATATATCTATTAAATATACACAGCAAATAACACATGCTTTATCTAGAATGCAGCAGCGCATAGACGCTGTAAAGTTATTCAGCTCCTTTTTGTAAAAGTCTGTTTCAATTAGAATCGCAAGTGAACTTTTAGATTAGAGTCTATGTTCCATTAAAAAAAATTCTTTCAGTCTGACGTTTAGGAAAACCAAGCAACAACAACATATCAGCTTTGTACTAATAACTATAGAAGAGTAGTATCAAGAACCATACCTCATAAAAATGACATAGAATATTGTATACGTGTATCATTAAATAAATTTAAAGCGAGGCGAATTCGAAAAAATGGGTTTCGGTAGTAGTGGCTCACGGGACAATGTTGCAAAAGAACAACTCATGCGCCATTCATTTCTTCTCGTATTTATGATAATGTGCGAAACCTGCGTTAACCGTCTAAAGCTCCTTCTCAATACACACTGCGCGTAAAAAAATGTTCATCTTTAAAGAAAAATCGCACTCGCTAAGACATTTTATCATTTTTACGCTTTTCATCACCATTTCACCTCGAAACTCGTGAGTTTACAAGTAAGTTTTCATTATGAACATTTTAAATGAGCACCGAAAAGATTTATTTTGAATGAATAAAGGAAAAAGCGCCAGGTGATATACTGCTTGATAAAATGTTGGCGGTGGTGGTGGTGATTATAAGGTAGATAGATCTCCTTCTTACCCTGACCATGACAGACGAGTTGGGAGCAGCATGATTTAGCTTTATGAACCACAATGCATCCGGGTGGAGGAGGTACCGGTATTTCAGGGCAGATTCTCAGCTTGCACACCACTACTGTCCCTTTACACTGACACGCCAGGCACGGCTCGTCCGTTAACACTTCCTCTCCGTTATTATAAAACAAGGCTTTGTAGCGACACCCTAGAACACAAAAATTAAAGTCATCGTCGACAACATCATTAACACGAAAAATAAATAGGTACATAATATATTAAATATCAGCTTAAAAAAACATGTAAATTACCATTAAATGACATGAAAATACAGTTACATGAGTATGAGTATTTTTAGTGTACTTATAATGAGGTTGTAGCATTGTTTTTATGACATCAATCGTTTAGTCGTCACAGTAATCTGAGTTTTGTTTTGTATGTTTTGCTTTACCGATTTATCCTGTCTTTCTTTATCGCGTAACATAAATAAATGAGACTTTGTATAACTAAAAGTACATTTATATTCAGGTTTGGTTATATAATGACTTTTAGATTTTACTTTTAGCAAAACGCATCTGACGTGAATTGCTTTCAAAAATATGCACAAGTATATGTTACAAGATAGTTGACAGTGCGTGCACCATTAGCTAAACCGTTACTTCATTTTTATTGCGTACTTTAAAAACATTTGTTAAATCCACTCTACAAGATGTAGTCAATACAAATTCTATTTAGTTTAGATCCGAAAAAAATATTACGCAAAAGTCACGATGACTTTTGTATACCCCGAGCTTTGCTGAGTTGGATTGTTTTCAATGGGAGTCAGAATGTATAGCTAAATTGTTTTTAGATCGCATCAATTACGTCCCATTTCACGTTACTTTACACTTTTATTTACATTTTTATGAATGTTTTGCATAAACTGTTTGATTTATGCCAACTATATAATGGTATCTTAATTTTCATGTCACAGTTTCTAACTCTTTCTCTCCTAATCATTATCGTCTGACTGTTACCGAAAAATGCCACGCATGAATTGTCAAAAATACGAAATTGCCATGGGAACCATTTTTTGTGTGTCACTGTCACCCATAATAACTTTTGTACAAAGATAGGTATGTTTGTATTTGATGCAAACTTTGCAACCATACCCATATGTCACAATCACAATTCGTAAGTCATGGATGATTCCTTTATTCATTCATATATGTACATATAATGTACGAAGCAAAAATAAATTCGTGCTGCAGAAATGGATCATGATTATGGGTAGTTAAAAGTGAACTGATCTCAATTTACAACATTTTTGTTGGGATTTGGATGTCACCCTCCACCACAAAACTAAGCATCACTTTGAAAGGTGACTTTGAGCGTGTATAGATAATAAGTCTAAGTGACAAAAATTACTACATTAACCATACGAACAAACCACTTATCTTTGCTACCAACAGTCGAAATATAGTTTAACTTCCTTCTCGTCGCGTCATCATCAACTCGTGCAAAATTTGTCACCTAAAAAGAAAATCATGTCCTACTCCCCACTTTCGCAGCTTGATGAAAAAATTGGATAATGACAGTCTTTGAAACCGTTGAGCATGATAACTTTATTAGGAAAAAAATATGACATACATGTATGTTGTTTAAAAGGAAGAAGTGTGAGTGACATAGTCATGAAACTCGGTCGTGTGACATAAATAATTAAGTATTTATGTAAAACGTAAAATAATCATGACGATTACAGCTACCTTTTTTTTACTATCACTAAAGCGATTTGTCGAAAAACTGAAATTACAATGACATGAAAAATTGGTGTAGTAAGGTAACCATTATTATTACGATTTTCTTCTCCTTTCCTCTATATTGACTTTTTAGAGATCTTGAACTCGGTGTAATTTGTAACGTTTTTTGTTGTTGTTTTTGTGCAGAATTCAGCTTTTACCGTGTACAAAATAATGGCCATTTGTGATCCTACAGTAGTTACGATTTTGTATGTCTGCCCAATAAAACCAGATTGAGTGTAATCTAATTTTGACGCTTAATTTTTACGGAAGCTAGAAAGCCTGAAGACAGCGGTGTGATTTATCATTTTTCATGAAAATAACTAGGGCGAAGATGTTTGAAAGGCGCCCAAAAACAGGAATTTTTCATGTAACTTTGTCTGTTGAGCGATAAAAAGTTTGTTCCTTCTGTTTGATCTATTAACTGCAGAGTTTTAATGATTAGATGCCGTGTGTACGGAAAAGGGGAATGCTGACGATGAAAAGTAAAACTAACAGAGAAAGACCAAGTTAAGAGTTACTAAACCCACTAAACTGAGTAGCAATGCAAGAGATTGTGTGGTGGTGAAGGTGATATGCTTCTTGTGATATGATAAACAATTTGCAAGAATTGCATGCTCACAGTGCAAAACGTTACGAGTCTTTTTATTGTTCTATCCAAAACGCATATATTTTGAGATAATCATGTCCAAATCTCTTACTTTTCAAAAGAAAAATATGAAAATAATGATACATCTTATAAGAATTATGGCAGCTGAGAATGTGAATTACCTTAACAATTATGCAATGAGATGAAAGGTGATGAACGTAGGTTACCGAACCGGAAAGCGAGATTTATTTATATTCCATTCCATCATTATATCATAAAAGATTGTAGGGTTCTAACTGGTTTAAGTATATTTTAAGCTGCAATAAAAATGTATGCACACTTGGGAGATTTCAACAGAGCAGGGAGCAATCACACGGCGGAGTAAAGTAAAGAAAACTATGCGCGTGCTCATTATCAATTCCCGTGTATTCAGACTCAGACAATAACTGCAATGCATAGAAAAGGTGTAATATTTGCCAAAGATCTACATAATATTTAAAGTTTACTACTTCCGTATAAGTCATACTTATTGCTTTTGCACATGTATTCCTGTATTACTGTAACACTCAAAACAAATAATGGCAAGAATGCAGTTGTCCAAATCGCAATTTCAATCGCGAAGAACTGAAGCGGTATCTTAAACGGATCATTGATTTATCCTTGTTATCATTCAAGTACTGCTTAGTATTAGAGGTACCAGATTGATAAATCAAAAGTAAGTGAGTACAGATTTACTGTGGCTAACACTAGGCAGCACTGTGATGATAATTGTGTGTGTGTATCTTGCTGGTTTCCGCAAAATTAAGCCTGCCAGAGAATAAATCTAAAAACTAAATCGCATTCTTGTCTTGATTTTTTATACAAATTTAAGATATGGTTGATATATGATAAGTGTACATGAAAATAATTTAAAAAAATCATTATTATTTTATTCCGGCGTAACTGGGGCAATAACGTGGATAAAAATGTATCTGCCCAACTTGCAGGTAAATTGGCTAGAAGGTCAGCGTTTGACAGACAGCTCAAACTTTGAGATTTTCAAACTTAAAAGTGCTTAAAATTGTGTTTGAAAATTTGAAAATATATAAAAAAAGAAACAAAATGCAAGTGGCAATAACAAAAAGTCTAAAAAATATGCTTAAAGTAACCATCTCACTTGTACCTATGGCTTCAAGGTTAATTTAATATTTTTCTACCGACAAGTTAGAAATTGCATAATATGTAGTAAGTGACATATTGCTTATTATTATGCATTCAGTTCGATGCACCAGAAATAGTAGAACTTGCACTAGTGGCTAGATAGTCCAGTTTCCTTAATCAAAAAATGAAATCAGTTCATTTGCACAATAAGCATTTCTCACTTGACTTGACAACTCTGTGGGTAATGTTTGCATTGTTTTCTGCTCTCGCAAGTTTATGTAAGTGATACCCTACATGACAATTTTATCGAGCACAGACGACGAGAGAGAAGAAAACCAGTCAAGCAACAAATCAAAGAGGGTAAAAAAATAAATGGAGAAGTGTGCAAATGTGCGTATAAGCCATAAAATTAGCTGCATGACTTAATCATAAAAAATTATGTAGGTATGTGGAAAGGAAAAATTAAAAGAAAACGTGGTTGATGGTGCTTACTTTGTATTTGATGGACTTAATTGAGCTTCTTTACAGAGAACTAAAAATAAAAATAAATATATGTATGCAATCAACGGAAAGTAGTGAGAGCACTAACAATGCATCATGTTGGCCTCAATAGTCCACAAAGAAAATGTAAAACGTTGTCAATTTTTTTCTCAACTATCTATTCAATTACCAGTAGTGCATTTAACTATATATCACACTTTGTATGAGTATTTACAAGTGCACAAACTGCCGATGCCCGATATTTTTTTAGTACAGAAATGAGTGCTTACTCTCTGATTACACCAACGTTAGTATGCATTGTTGTTTGCCAATATGCATTATTATTTTGTTATTATTATTGTTATACGTGCTTTCATCATCACTATGCACTTATGCACCTAAATACCTACAAACACACTCAGCGTTCATTAAAAATTTGCTGTTGTTGTTGTACGTATTATTTGAAGAATGACACCCTGAAGAGGGAAGAAAAAGAAAACCACTTTGATATTGTTGGTGCTAGCCTGAGGAACAACGCCAATATTATCCATCTTTATGTGCCTTTTGTTCTCTTGCGTATTTAGGTGCTCCCCCAATATCTTAAAAGAGAATAATATTTTTTTTCTTTAAAGAAGTAGGTGTGTATCCTTTATCTAATTTCTTACTGCTCTATTGTTAAGTTTGAGATAATCTTCATATGACGCTGCCATGAGGAGGATCAAAATCAAAAGACAAAATAAACAACAGCAACAACAATCATCATGATGACGTTTTCATTTCAGCGCAAATTTGTTCACACTACTGGTGTAATATTTTCAGAGGAATCACCGAGTTCATAAGAAACACACTATATATTGTCATCATCAACCATCATCATCATCACTATAATAATAATAATGCTAGTCATTTTGTTATGCTGCTGTTACATTGACATTGACAACTATGATAAAAAAAGGAGTTGTAAGAGGACAAAAGGTACACAAAAGAGATAACATAACATGTGCAGTTGATGACGCTGAAACTTTTTATACCGAGTTTGAAACACTTGTTCCGCAATTACATCATATGAACTATAGCTATAGATGGGTATTTAGATAAAGAAGATGAGTGGGGGATACTGATGCCTTTTATACCTACACACTGCTTTCTTAGTTAAATGTGTGTGCATTTTTGAATCACACAACACATAATGCCTTATTTAGATTTTCACGGAAATGAGGAACAGTTAGACTCCGCTTTATACATATATTCTTGCAACAAAGCATATCGTTGAAAAAAGAGATAAGGATGGAAATGATGATGATCCTGCCACATATGTTATAATATATGATGATTTGCCCAAGTAAATTAACATGCTTTTAACTCTTGTTATGTTTTTCTCACGATGCACTTGGCAAACTTGACGTTTTTTGTGCGATTTTTCGTCCATACTGTACTTGTCATATCCGCCTTGTTACAACATAATACGTTGCATGCTATGGTCAAGAAAGTTGCCATATTTTACATGGTGGTTTCTTCAGAAAGGATGACAGAAGTGTGTTTTTGCCGATGATTTTCTAAAGGCATTATTATTATTACGATAAATATGATTGCTGTTGTTGTGATTATTAAATAGAAAAGAGTTTTGTGGTTGTGAGCAGAGTCATATAATTCGAAATGGCGCTATATTATATACTCACTCAAATGTTATGGTTCCAAAAACATATCATGAATGAGTATTTGTTGTTGTTGAAATTATGTCAAGCCGTACATTATTCATATCCTACGGTCAAATCCACAAAAACGTTATATGACAATGATGACAATACTAGCAGCCCAGCAAAGTGGGCTTTATTTTTTCCTTTTGTTACAACAAAATTCGCCAGTAATGAACTTGTGAAGTAAAAATATCGTTTTAGGAAATAGAAAGATGAATGAGATTACATAAAACGGTTAAACCATATCGTAAGTATTGTAATAAATGGCTTATAGTAGTTGCTGTAGGTTGCCTTGTCGGCTTCTTGTGCATTAAACGGTAACGTTTTGTAACGATGATTTTCCGTCAATTTTCCAAATATATAAATATGTCACTG
The DNA here is from genome assembly GCA_027744595.1 of Paronellides praefectus. Lineage (NCBI taxonomy): Eukaryota > Metazoa > Arthropoda > Collembola > Entomobryomorpha > Paronellidae > Paronellides > Paronellides praefectus. Next base: position 11,111 of record JAITYZ010003983.1, read on the forward strand.
CTTTTTTACGACCGTAGTACCATTCGAAAAAAAAACTTTGAGACATATATAAGCAAATTTTAAAAGAATAAACTGCAAGGCTGAAAAGAATGACCAAATTGCTTTGAAGAATGATTTAAATATAACATGTAGGTTCTTACCTTTAGAAATGGAGGGCAAGTCAAAGTCTGTCAAAGAATTATTTGCGACTTCTCTTGCTGGCGCCTCGATATTTAATGGACCTGAGAACAAATAAAGTAGAAAATTAAGAGTCTTGTTTTGCTTACAAAAATGATTAAGACTTTTTACAGAAAATTCTCAAGACTTGAAAACTTCAAATTGAGAGCGGTTCAATTTTTGCTGATTTTGACTTGATCGTTTAGGTATACAAATTGCAAATGATGTGAAATCTGTATTTTTCTGGTGAGTTTTAGATTGACGTGACCTTGTAGCATCAACCTTGTATATTTCGAGCTAGCTTGCTGGAAATGCATGCTCAACCGTAGAATAAACCTGACTCCAAGCGTAGCTAATTTAAGTCACAATTGTTTTCTCTGTATTTTTCCTTCTTATGCTATACACATAAACTTTTGCGATTTTCAGCAAATTTACTAAAACTTGGACTTAATAACATGGATAAATTACACTTAATCATTGCATGAGTTTTATAAACGACTACTTCATTCCCAGCCGGGTGGATTTAGTTTCAAACGCACAATGAACTGGAATGTCTGCGGTTAGTTTATTTTAAAATGTTATATCGTCAGAGTCATCATCATCATCGCTAGTATCAGAGATAACATAACCAATATAATAATATCTAGCTAAACTAATAAAATTATCTTTTCAAATAATATATTAAAATGAAGACACCATTTTCATTAATAAATCATCATCATTGTCTTCTTTTCTTTCTTTGTGTCATATATTTAACTAATTTATACATTCAATCGCAATTCAATTCTAAAAACCCGTCAATGAGTCAATGGCATTGTTATTGTGCTAGAAGGAAAGCTGGTTTTAATGACATTTGGCGACACACACACGACGGCATGCTTGCCTGCGTGTCGGAAGATTTACGGCTCTCCAAATTTAACGAAATTGTACATGCGCTTATGCTATGCTTATACGATGCTTTCTGTTAGTAGTGGTATTAATTTCAGAGAGCGGTGATTTAAAAATTATAGATTATTTTTTCAAAGTCGGATTTTGGGATATTGAAATTTAAACCTTATTATCATTAAATTTTAATATTTACCTGTCTCGACCGGTACAAACGAAAGGAGAAGTATCCACCACGGAACCAAAATGAAGGCACTTAAATTTTCCATTTTGAACACATACATAATATTTCACATTTATTGATTTCAACTAAATTAATCAGCCAAGTAAACACTAAAATGAAAAAAAAACTTTGCTGCCCTTTATTTCACACAAATGTGCTGTGACAATGCTTTTTCCCGTGTGAAAAAATGATACTCTGTATTTTTAATGCGTTTGATCAAGTAAACATGGTAACAACTTCACAACTGTCACTTGGCAATCTTTTTTTTTTTTTTTAAAAAACATAAAATATAATAAAAATAAATAAAAATTCAATCGCAGCTACTATCACTTTTTCAACAACAATGAAACAATCGTTGTGTTACATTTGCGTGCGAAAAAATACTTCCTTTCATACACCCATGCTTTCTTAGAAAAATCTTTGAGCATTGCAGTTGATGTGCAACGAAATGGTCCAAACTTCGGGACCCGACTAAGTCTGACTGAAGCAAAACCTGGCTTAGAAGAGTGCAAACTTATCATTCCCATCATCATATCATCCCAATCATCATATCATACGTACATACACACACAACACACTAGATACAACAGACTATGTATATTAAAAAAGACAACTTGTGAGAAACAAGACGATTCAAAGCTCTTAGAAAACGAAGAAGGGGCTGAGTTCTTCAGAGAATGTAGAGGGAAGAATCCCTGTTCTTCCTCTAAAGAAAAACCCAGCTTCTCTCCCTAGTAAATCATTGTTGCTGTTTAGTTGTCTTTGTTGCCGTGGTGTACATATATCCCTTCCCATCATCTCATCATCATCATTACTATTGCCATGACTATGACGACAAGTAAGGATGCATTAGTGTTGGCTATGGCAGTGGTGGTGTAAAGTGTAAAGTACACAAAACTTAAGCGTTTTAGAATAAACGAATAGTCATTTTGTTCAAAGAAAATTCTTAGATACCTATGCAATTCAGTTCAAATTCAGATTTTAATTTAACACTTCGAAAATAGCAAAAGAGAGAGAGAGAAAGAGTGTAAGCAAGTAAGTAGCCTAAAGTTAAAATATTGTTGCATTTTATTTATTAAACGTGTGTGTTATTATAATATAAAAGAAATTATTATCATACACATTATAAATAAAATAAATGTGAATGTATTAAATGAATAACCCTTGTCTATAAGAGTAGGATAAACACACATCAAAAATACATTCATAAAACTCGTGTTTTTCTCCCAAGGTAAAGGTATATATACATGCTGTCAGTTTTATTATTATTATCATATCATCAAGATAACACTCGGTTCTTGTACGCTAGTTGGTGAGCTTTTTAGTAATAAGTATTTTAATGGAAAGAATGGGTAAAACATATTAAATGCACATAATATATTTCACGTTTTTTTGCTGGTTGTTGTTTAGCAATGATGAGGTTTTTTCCTTCACCTTCTTCTTCTTCCCTCTTCGCACTTCTTTTTTCTTTCTTCTTGAGAATGGTGTGTTCGCTGCTATTTTATTTCTCAACAACCTCAACTTCCTTACCATGTCATATAATATACTACGAGTTGTTGTTGTTATCTAATGTGTGTATAACATGGATGCACGCAAAAAAAGAGGAAAAAAATCGTGCATGCATGCATAACGTAATCATTTTTTTATTTCATGGAGTTCTGTCAAGTTTTTTTTTATTTTATTTTTTTACTTTGTACGAATATTTTCAATGAATGCGTACTTATACTGTTGCTTTGCTACTGTTTGTAGTAGTGGTCCACCTCCGGTTGTTATGGTCGGTCGTCCGTCATTACTCCAAGTTTCTTCTCTCATTTCTCCTTACATCACCACCACATTATTATTACGTCGCATTGTTGACATTTTGTTTTCTTGCTTGAAAATCGAAGGATCTCGGTAGTCGTATAAAACGACAGAGAAAAAAATATCATTTTTTAGAGGAACACTGCAGCGCAGCAGGACAAAGTCATCGTCATAAAAATTTGTTAGCTAGCATGTATTGTGTATTTATGTATCGTATGTGTATACAATTTTTTGAATGAAGTAATTATCTGTGTATATCTTTTTAGGCGAATGTAATAAGAATGGTATACGTGATTCCAAGCTTCCTCAAATTTTGTTACCTGTATTTACACCTACTAATATTTGTGACGTCCCAGCGTAAATGAGGATCTGTATGAGCCCATGTAAAAAATACCAGGTACATTTGAACTCACATTTGAAACTGAAAAAATGTTGCCACACATGAGGTTCTCTTTTTTGAAAAGGAAATATATTACAGAATATTCTGTAATATTTTATTTTATTCTCTCCTGAAGATACAACCACCTTCGTTTAAAACTCATTTTTAGACAAATCTTTGGTATTTTGGTCCTTCTTTTCAACCTAAAAATGACACTTGTCATTCTAAAAAAAATTGCTGGAAAAAAGGGGAAGAAACATAAATCCTGGCCACTTGCTTTGTTCATGAGGGTTGTTTCCTTTCATATTTGTTGAGATCTCCGGAATTCCCCCTTTTATTTGTATCAGGTAAGAATGGTTTGACAGATGGCATACTGCGATTGAAAGGTGCATGGCTCAGGTGTACATGAATGTTTTCTGTTCTTTACTTTATCTGTGGTATTTAAAAAAAAACTAAAACTGGCAGGACAACGTAAAAGCAAAAAATACATAAAATTTTGTAGATAGGGTTTGTCAACTCCACACCCCACAGACAGAAAGCCCTTCAGATTTACAAACTTGTCGACGTTTTATTTAGGGAGCCTTGATGAAAAACTCCCGATAATAAAATAGGAAAAATACCCTTGTTTAAATAAACATTTTTTATTTGAATAACGAGTTTCTCTGTATTTCCCACTATTGGTTTTAAATTAAAACTTTTAATTTTTTGAAGCATTAATTACCAACTACCAAGACCAACTGGATTACACCAACTAGCCATGTTTCATTCATTAACATGGACGCATATACGTATAGATTTGTGGCAAAAATAAACATTCACGTAAGTTCATAGTAATGAATCATAACTAATCATAATGATAGTAATGAAACTAATATACCTAATACCCTATCAGGTACCTATTTACAGCAGTTCTTGCAATTTTCTTCAATAATAAACTAATAACAAAATGTTTGACTAGTACATACTTACTCTAAGCTGATCATGTTGAAAATTCTAAACGAACAAGAATTTACTAACCAATTTAAAAATTACAAACAAAAACAAGTTAATAATCTGTCGACAGTCGACACTCAAGTCATGCGTGCTTTCATGGTGTACTAATATACATTGTATTGTGTACCGTTGCATGTGATCAGTTAACAATTGTAGTTGCCGCAGTTAGTAACTTACCTTACCACCACCAACTCATGCCAGTCAACAAAAATAAATCAAGTACATTAATAACTTTAAAAGTATGAAAACGTGAAAGGCGTCCCTCTGCGTCGTTGATTCCTTATATAATATAAGTTATATTCAGTCATTCGATTCATAGTACTATCATGAATCATGACTATGGCAAATCGTTCATCCCATTGCGCATGCTAAGATGACAGTGATTATGAAATTTTCTTGGGATAACATAAAAATGGAACTTGCTCTGTGGTATGTGTGTAATTGTTGAGATACACACGTGCTATTTTTGCGTTCCTTTGGGTCACTAAAAATGTCATGTAATTAAGGTTGATCATGTAAATGATTGACCAGTAAATTACTGTGGTGCTAATTGCCAAAATATACTGGGGGTCAGGTGGTTTCCGTGCGGCATGGGCACATGCATGTAGGTGTAAAACAGTTGTTGCGTAATTCGAATATTATAGCTAAAGTTTCCTAGTATGGGAAAGATAACGTTGAAAGATAAGCGTGCATGTTTGACGTTTCTAGTAAATGACTAATGACATGTATTATTATTGCTATTTTGTTACACAGCATGAAAAATTATAAATATACTTCATTGGAAAAGGGCTTGTCCTCATTCATTGCAAAAAATGCAACCGTAGATCAAACATTAAAATTTTTGTTGGAATTCCTCACATTTTAGAAAAAATGGCGTTTTCTAACGTTCTTATTTGTTCCTTAATTATTACAAGTGTTTTTGTCAGTTTAGCAACTCCGCTTCCGCCTAATCATTTTCAAAGTGCAGTTCAGCAAATCCGTCATATGCGTCTTTTACCACCTAATTCAGTTTTTGTGTCATCCGTGCCTAGTATTCAGGTATTTATATTTTCTTTGTGCAATATCGCATCAGCAGATATAAATTGTCAATGAATTTTATTTTTTATCTAATTTTATTGTTGCTTTTCAGGTGACTTCCTTTAAGGTTGATGATAACAGTTACCGAGGATTAAACCTTCAGAACTTACTAGGGTATGATATTCCGTCCGATGTAGTCCACAAATTGGAAACAAGAATACAAACTATTAGATTTTAAATTGCGTTCGGGATTTTAGATTTGTTTAAAATAAAAGTACAAATTTGAGCTGTATCATACAGCCTATGTATGTAACCAATGTATCGTTCTGATGTAAAACAGTCACTTGGCCCGGGTGGTAGTTACGTCAATAAGTATGGATTGTGGATTGTGTGATGTCGTCTTGTAAAAAGTGATAGCCAAATTGCCAGTGTAATAAATTAAGAACGAAAGAATCCGTAAATATTGTAAACATTTTCTCATTTATTTTTTTCTTCGTCGTTTGGCATTTACATATTTCGCTGACTTAATTAATTGCATTGATAATGACGTGACTTAAAATATAAATTCATAAATAACAATAACTATCTTATTTATTGAGAAAACACAACAGGACTGGAACCCGAAGATGTGGTAATCTTATCATATATAGTAAATAAATAAATAGTTGACAATAGAGTATTTTTGATTTTGCTCATAATCGCTCTTGTGTAAAGCACCCGTAAATCCACGTAATGATTATAACTTCATTTGATGCTCGCGTGAAATGACTGTAAATTTATAATGACATGCATGCATGTTACATCTTTGATACTTATTGTATTTTTGATTGATTATTGATCTGGAAGGCAATTTTTTACTCTTAAATTTATAAATCATAAACCGGAATTACAATGAAACTAGTCTTATCCATTATCAGACTAAAATGTCACAGTATTCATTGATACTTGAGCGTCAGTTCTGAATCTGGTCAATAATTAAGGCACCTGTTGAAGAACTGTGTACATTTTATTGTATCCTAAACGAATAAGTAATATTAATCCCCAGAAAAAAAAAATTCCAGCCCAATTCATCCATAACCATGAATCCCATTTCTATATATTACCACTATTTTGACTAACCATAACTTAAACTTAACGTGAATCCCCTCTTAATGGTCCTTTTTACACATATTGTACATTGAAGATTTTAAATGATAAATTCGGGTTGACTGAATAATAATGAATAATTATGGCTGATGCAAACAAAAATGTTTTGCACCACATGCGAAATTTTCATGTACATCAAAAGTTTGTAAATAATTAAACTTGGCATGGAATGTTGAGCGTAGTAATTTTAGGTCCTTTTCATACTACTCTTGTTTCGTTATAAAATAAAGTTTAAAGTTTACAAAACGCTATCCATTAAATCCGGCTAATTTACGAAACTGACTTACTGCACGACTCAGCCAATTGCTTTCTTTTTCAGGTGGAATGGGAAAGTCAAATCTAAGTTCATGTGCATTGTTTCGACCTAGGTCTGGAGAAATTGGTTGAATTTTTGGCATGCCTGTTTCTGGAAGAACAATTGCTTCTTTTCTCAAAACTTTAGGTACGTACTGCTCCTTTTCGGATTCAGTAGCTGTCTTGTTGACAGTTGATTGTACTGCATTGGGGCTAGTTGTAGTGGTGACGCTTACATCATCATTAACGACTGTGACCTCATCAAATATTGTTTCCGTTTGCTGTTCATCTGAATCTGGATTTGATCTAAGTGGCAGAACAGTTGGAACTGGTTCATCTGACTCCACATCAGATATTTCCAGTGGTTGAACGGTTGAAGCTGGTTCATCTGAATCTAGACCAGTTCTTAGCCTCTGCAATGGCTGAGCGGTTGCAGGTACCTCATCTGAATCCAGACCAGTT
>JAITYZ010003984.1:0-10676 GCA_027744595.1 Paronellides praefectus
ACGCACATAAAATCAAGTAAAATATATTGAACACTAAAAACTGTTGTTAAAAAGAGGAGAGGACAAAACGTATATATGCTTATTATATATACGAATATATATATATAGGCACGCAGCAAGGAAAATAAAAACCGGTCTGGTCAAAGAGTAAAAACTGACTGTTTGAGAGTACGTGTGGCGTGCAACTGTATGTGTACGTATCTCACACACAAAGCACAACTCTATCAACTCCCTCGTCGTCGTCGTACTTGCTCACATTCTTCCAGTTTGCTGATGCAAAACTTCTTTCCAAATAGAAGAGGAAGAGTAAGAGTTGCAGCAGCAGCAACAACAAAGCAGTAGTGGTATGAAGACACAGGAACGCAATGACTACGAGAGAAAGCACAGACACACTGTGAACAGCTTCAACAAGAGAGAAAAGGAGTGAGTCGCCTTTTTTTTCGAGATGGTGTGTAAAAACGGAGCGATCGAAGAGCAGCAGGAGTTTTCACTTTTTCCTCTCGCTTCTTCTCTGGTGAGATGTAGAGACAGCAATGCCGGAATTACCGTTGATACCACTACTATTCATACTACTACCACCACCACCACTATTACTACTACTACTTTTGCCATACAACCCACATCATCACTACCTAAAATACGCTAGCAAAAAAAGAGAGAAGAATACTTGAGAGTTGGGCTGAAACTCCCTTTTCCAATCTCATTGTATAACAGAAGTAGTAACAGCAGTAGAGATGAGGCCGCTTTTTCTCATTCTTGTATCTTTTCTCTCTGACTCTCTGTTTCTTCTCTTATGGCAAACCTCTGTGTGCTGTTGAATGAGAACAACATCCATATATTTTGCTTCAACAGAACCTTGTTCCGTGAGTGTGTGTGTGTGTGTGTGTTAACACGATGATGAAGGAAAAAGCAATAAGATAGTCAGAAGACTAGCAAGTAGTAGTAGAAGGAATGCATGACCGAAAAAAAGGACCAAACCACTGCTGCTGCTCTAGCACCACCATTATATTAACATCACATATCAGTGTAAGAAAAAAAACCAAGAGTTTGTCTAGCGTTCAACTGCTGCTGCTGCTGCTGATGGTGCCATGCAACTCTGAGAAGTAAAAAGCTTGTGTGTATATTGTTTCTTTCCTTATAAAATTTCACCAGCTAGCACTACCCACCTAGTGTACTTTACTTAGGCACATAAACTAATACTGTAAATATGCTGGAGAAAATGAAGAGGGTAAAACCATAGGGGCTAAAGTATCTCTCTTTCTCTCTCTCTCTCTCTCTCTCGTAGATGCATGCATATACTTTTGTACTGTGTGGAAGGGAAGGAAGACAACTTGGTTTTTCTCTCGCACCAGAATAGCTATTATCACAACACACTGCCAATGTTGCATATCCTCAGAGTTCGTCCAGTGATGATTCTCGCTTGTAATGGGTATTTTGGTGGTGTATGTCGTTCTAATGCTGCTCCTACTACCATACCACCACCGTTACCGCCAGCACAACTACTACTTATTTGATGATACTCTGATGGTGGAAGTGGTGGTGGTGATGCAATATAGTGAAAGCTTCTGATATAACCATATATACATATATATGTACATACGCATCTGATGGTGTTTCCTTAACACACCCTCTTATAATGCACATATGCATATGTACATCACTTGATATACCATGATGATATTATTCCATATAAACATATCCATAGCCAGACAAAAGGCCATTTACTTTTTTTCACCAGTTTTGCTTTTCCGCAAATATGTGCACCCTTGTTTAAGAATAAGAGCAGCGACGGGTAAAAACATAATAATGCATAATATGCGTATATATTTTTATATATGTGTGTGCTCTGCATATACATATATTAAGGGATTGAAATAGAGCAAGCATTTTTATAACCGCACATAAACTCCTCTCACACTCTCGTTTCTAACATATCCTGGTATATAAATACATATATAGGTATATGCATATATTTCTATCCTATTATTGTACACACACGTATGCACATAAAGAGAAAGTTTTTTTGTGCCATGGATAGAGAGAGAGAGAGAGAAATGGAGAGAGAGAACTGCTTCTCTCTTTCTCTCTCGCTTTAAAAATCCCATTCCTTTCCTTTATAGTACATCCGCAAAACAGAAAACCAACATTGATCTGAAGATTTGCACATGTTGAAAATCCAGAAGAGCAAACATACATAAACTTTTTATCAAACTCCCTGTGAAAAGGATTTTATATAATGTTCATGTATCCCCCACTACTAAAGTTATATGCATATAACTTATAAACGGATTTTTTTTACTATTTTGAAGTTTAGATTCCAGTGGTCCAGCTTTGTTACTACAACACTGTTGAAATATATGTAGATATGTACATATATATTTATTGATGTACATACATGAAACACATCCTCTTGCTTCGCCCTTTAGTTGGGTTATGCGTAGTCGAATGTGTATGGGAACTATGTGTGCGAATCCTTTTTGCTTTGGGTATACAAAAAAATATATATCCCAAAAAATTTCTCTTCTTCGTCTTCATCTTCTTCTTCTTGTTCCATCTGAACACTTTTTCTTTGGCTCATGGTTCCTTTTCTGTAGTAGGCTAAACAGTCATACACACACACAGTTTCATTCCTTTTTCCACTCTCTTTCTCCACTATCTTTCTGCCCATCCATCCAAGTCTCTCGCTTTCAACTCTTTCTCTCCGCTTTTATCAACCATGTTATTGTATAAAATTGCACAAAGAAGTACAGGAAAAGTAAAGGTATATGAATATATGCATCTGTACATGAATGTGTCTTTTAGTTGGATTTATCCGTTAGATCCAATACCAAATTCCTCCGTTTACAACGAGATCATTCACAGTGTCATACTTTCATAGTATCATATTTGCCCATTTTCTGCTTTTACATATTCTATAACAAGTATATAAAGATAGTCATGGATGTTTTTTTTCCTTTAAAATGTAGTGCAGTGTTACGGCAGAAGCAGCAGCAACAACAACAACAACAAGAGAGTGTGATGTCAAAATATCTTGATCGTTTCTTACCCTCTCTACTAAAAGAAGGCAATATCGATGCTGTTATTCAAGGGGATACTTTATACTGCTTGTGACTAGGATAATACTATAAAGCATACTTAAGCACTTTTCTCTGCTCCTACCATCATCGTCACCATCCAAATTTTATTGTTTGGCGAGAGAGAGAGAGAAAACTCTTTCTCCGAAAGAATACACAAATCTTGTAATATAAGAGGAAAAGGATAAAAAAATGTTTCGTTGAATATATTTTCAACTTGTTTGGATTCCTATTGTTAAACAAAGTTTTTTTAAACTTAACTTTTAACCTTGTTGATCACACACACGCATACATTTTCCATATGAATGACTGTATGAAGTGAAAAGAATTTAAAAAATAAACAAAAAGAACTTGTGGATATGGTGTACACCTTGAGTGCGTCACCTATGGGAATAAACTATCTAAGTATGTACAAACTTTTTGATGGGTTAAATGTGTTTGCTGAACAAACGAAATTAAGTTTGGTGAGAAGGGAAACAAAAATATCTGGTTGACTGTGTAGACTCTGAAAGATAAATAATTTTTTTCTGACCTTAGGAATATTAATGTACCTTTTCTGTTTGCTGAATAAAAAGACCTGTTGGGAGTTGGGACTGTATAGGTATTTATGGATTTATAGGTATAAATTAAACGTGTTAATTGAACACTTGTACCTAGAACAACAAAACTAGCACGAAAATGATCACTCAGCGTGAATATATCATATTAACCAAATTATCGATCATCATCATCAAATCATTATCATGTATGTTTTGAAATTAATTCTCCGTATAACGATATTACATGGATGACTGCCTACCAGATTAGATTTTGCAAATCAAATTATTTGCCAACATGGTAGCAATAGAAACATGACTCCTCGTTATTTTTTCCCATACTCAAGCAGTTGCGCTTGATCATTTCACCGAGTGATTTTGAAACCCATGATACCGATATCCCCTTGTCTTTTTATTCCTTCTTGGATTTCTTTCTGTCACGCTATATAGTATACTCCTTTGTCTCACATGCATAATATGGATACATATTCAGCCATTCCCTTGCACATACTTAAGTTAATAACTTATAGTTTCCCTCCTTCAAATTCCCCAAGGCTATTTTTCGAGCATCTCGTATAGGCGCTTTTACAGCATGGCGAATATTATGGAAAACGCACAAGTCCATACAATGCAAACGATAATTTATAAGATTTAAGAGGTTTTGGATTTTGGTCTGCTCCCGCCAAGAGCAAGAGAAAAGGAGATAAGATGAATAATAAAAGAGAGACCATGACCATATAAGAGTTCATTTGGTATTTATAAGTTGTTGCACAAAAGAGATGGATCTTTGACTACAGGAGAAAAGTATACAGTGCACACATTCCAGCATATTAGGTATAAACATTCATGCACAATATAAATACATTGTGTTGTGTATAAAATGATTTATTCATTAACCCAACTACGTATCCACGCCAAATGGAACGCGCTACGTAAATCTATAATTATGAGAGTGAGAACATGCAGTCTACCTATTTTGTATTTGAGCGGCGTCTTTGCAATATGTTATTATATTCCTTTTGTTATTCTTGTTAGTAGAAGCATATTACAATGATAGATTTTTTTTGTTGTGGATCTGAAAGCTTTATCATCAAATCCATCTCTCTTCAATTAGTTTTATATTATGTTCATTTTGCTCTTGTATTATATGTATATATGCAAGGGCTAGGGAAGCTTTTACAACTCATCACTTTTTTCTGCACATTTTTTCATCGCTCTTACAGAAAATAAATATATGAGCGGAATAGCGAGGCTATAGTGTCTGGCTGTGAGTAAAAATAAGCATACATTCTATGTGGCTTTCTCTCGTACAAGATATACCATCACGTAGAGTGGCAAAAGGAGGCTAAAACTTAAATAGACATAATAAAAAAATGAAAGTAGGGTGTGTGGATACATTCAAACACTCTCACACATACTGATGATGATGATGTTGATGATGATAATAACTCATATTATGTGCGTACACACTACCACACACACTTGTCTTGTGATGATGATGATGATGTGTGTGTAGAAATGCTCATATAAATACTATATAAAGCTTTGTGGGCAAACTATAACATTACCACGTAACTTCATCATACCAAATTTCTTCATTATTTAGAGTTCACTTGAAGGAAACTGAGTATTTATTTATCACATATATGCGTATATACATAACATAAGTATGTAAGTTTTGGAAGGGAGCACGGAAAAAGAGAACAAGACCAGTGGTGCACCAAGGGAGAGAGGCCACTCGCCTCTTCTTCTGCAGAGGCCACTACAACTCGCATATTTATTAGGTAGCGAAGCTTAGCTTCAACTGCTTAATAAGTCTTTTCTGTTCGTAGATTAGTACGTCCATGCATGTTAGCCCGAGTCTAAAAAATCATTGGCATTTTTTTTTTTGAATAGCACTAGTGTAAAGTAATAATATTAATAATGACAATAAGAGGTTGCGAACATGATTATACATTTAACAGTTGAACTGTGCACTTAGTTTTGTCAGTTTGATATCCCGTTTACAGGGTTTATTATGACTTCAATAAAAACTGCGTGTGCTGCATTTGAGTTTTGCGGAGCAGGAAAAGGAATGAAGATGATAAGAACTTGAAGAAAGTGAAGAGGATCCAAGAAAATGGTTATGAAACAAGTAATAGTGGTGGTAGTGGTGGTGGTGGTGGCGGCAGTGGTAGTGACCAATACACTTGGTTGTGTGGTGAAAGAGGCAGGCACATATAAGGGCAGCAGACATATGCTTACTCTTCTGTAAGAAAAGAGCGTAGGAAATAAATGAAGCATACGTTTTAGTTTCTCATTTATTCCCTTGTTCGTAATAATACATAATATATAATAAAAAGGTTGTAAAGAATCAGCATGCTCATCATCAAAAGAAGAGATATTGGCGGAGCAACATTGGCATTTGGCAAGATGATGATTATCATCATGTTCTTCATCTTTGCAACATAATATTTCATCACGAAGAAAATGGGAACAGACACACACACGCCCACAAAGAGAAAGAAATCACACAATTGCCCTGGTATACTATATAGTCGTTTACTTGTTTGGTGTGTGCGTGTAGGAGAATGCTGTGTACGCGGCTAGAATTATCTATAAATAAAAATAAATGCTCTTGTATGTTCATTTTGCCGTGTTTTACCATCTTTACCTAAATGCTTTTTCCTTTTTTTCATTTTTTCTTCTCTTTTATGCTCCACAATATATTTAAATACAAGTATATATATATATACCTATATACTATCATATCATGTACATAAATATATATGCAGTGTATACAGTATACGGCGAGAAATTTGCAAACATATGCACCAGTGTTAAGAAAAGCATGTGAAAAATGTGTGGCTATATAGCTGGTATAAGAAAGGAACTGTGTAATAGACATGCGGAAGTATGTAGAGACACACATTTTATTATTATGAGCCCTCTCTCACACTGAGTGACTGAAAGAAACATGAAATTCTTTTCTTTTCATGAATATTATTATTGCATTCCCCATTATTGTTATGATTATTTTGCATGCCTCTTTTGATGAGCAAGGGATTGTTGTTGTGTTGTTGAGTTTTTTTTATCACGCTTCATCTCCAGCACAGTCTGGTGGACACAGTGGTGGTATAATAGAAATATACCATATTACAAACATCATAATAATATGAAATTGAGGGCAGCAGGGTGCAGACACTTTTCTGTATCCTTTCAAATACATGGATCTATATTGTTGATAGTGTTAATGTCTGTATGCACAAAGTACACTGTTTTTGTGTTCAATTGTCGGATTGGATGTACATACACGTGTACATGCCTACATATATATGTATACTTATATATTTAGCAAAATAAACCAAGTTGTTACTTCTTTAAGAAGAAACTGTTCGTAAAAATGTCCTCAATTTCTGCCATACGTTCTTCTTCTTATTCCTCCCTCTCTTTCTTTAGCTCTCTCTCTCTCTTTCTCTTCAGAAAGGAAAAAAGGGTAAAGAAGATCTGCAAAGAGGAAGGAATCGAAAGAAACGTGGGATTTTTTACAAAGTACAAGACTTGTACTACAAGTCTATACAAAAATGCATTACTCTGCAGGGAAAAGGTACAAAACACAAATACACACTATGAAAAATGCAGCGATGTACGTATGATTGTATATACGGCAAAGGGATCCAAATATATAGCAAAAATAAAAGGAAAGCAGCAGCTTTTTATGTCGTACGACTCAAGTATGTATACCTATTTAAATCATCAGACTACAAAGTGGGAGAAATATCCCAAAAGTGTATAAAAGTGTATCCTTGTAAGAAAAAAAGTAGAAATATGTAAAAAGGGCTTAGTGTTTTGTGTGTGTTACTATAGCTCTGCATATAACCATGTATATTTTTCTATCATCATCAGACACGTTGTATTCTGTATAGACAAAACCGTGCAACTCGCTCTTTTTTTGTTGGTTTAAGCAACTATTTACTTCTCTTTTTTCTATGCTACGACCTGCATCAGTAATCATTCCACAGTTAGTCCCTTCCACTTACTCCAAGTTTTTCCGTCCAAATAACTGTTGTAAAAAATGTAAAGAAAATAGGGAAAAGCATAACTTTTGAAAGATGTACTAATATGGTAAAGGGTGATGGGACACTGTAAAAAAAGTACATCGCGATGATCACAATCATCATCGAGTCAGTCTCTACACTTCCGCTTTACAAAAAGAGGTTGTAAAAGTATAGAGGTATTTTTTTTGTAAAAGTGGTACTCTTTTGGCACAGCAGTGACAGTAGTGCATCACGTTCCATTTTCCCAGTGGGTAAAATTACTTTACTTTGGTATAAGCTCTTCTACCAATGTCTCCTGTAAAAACGTAAACTATGTAAAGAAAAAAAGCAATTTAACACCAACACAAATGTTAACATTCCTTGTGCAGTTGGTGCAGTGCAAAGTGAATTTGTACAGGTACCTAACTACAAGCGGCGTTATAACTTATACATATGTTGTATGGAGCTGTTATAATATGCATATGTGTGTGTGGCGTGTCGGGTAGTTTCCGACATTTCGCATTCCCACAAAAATTTTGTCAACCAACACAAAAAGGTGTGTGTTAGCACTATTACCAAATTAATTGAATAGTAACAGGTCAGGTTGATTCAGACATGATAAATTAGGCAATACTTTCAAGCACTTGTGTTGATAATGATGGGAAAGAATGTTTTTGTGGGAAAGGAGAATACCGAAAACGGCGGAGAACCTTTTGTGTATGGTACACATATCAGCAAACTCATTCTGTTTTACTTTGGATATGACCAACAAGGACAAAATGGTAAAAGTCAAAAAGAAATTAAATTTTTAGAGCCTTCCTGACAAAAAAAAAGTTGGAATTTTTTCCTGTCAGGGAAATAATTGTCATCGCACTAAAAACAAAAAGCTTGTTTTCGAGAACAAATAATGTCACGATTGCCATTACGTATGCTGAAACACGACCATAAAATGTAAAAGACAGAGAATAGTGTAATAATTAAATACTTCCCTGCTGCTAACTACAATAGTGCAACACATGCATAGGACATTCACCATATTATATAGTGTAAATAAATTAGGGAGAGTCAAGGGAATTCTCATTTGATCTCCCTATTATGTTCCCTAATGCCTAATTGCATGGCGTTACCACTGCTCACTCACAAATTAGAAATTCTCTTACAATACGTTTGATCGAATTGAATTTTGTTTGTATTGAGAACAAAATAAATACTTGTGTGTGTGTGTGTGTGTAAGTCTGAGAGAGAGAGAGAGAGAGAGAGAGAGAGAGAGGGGGGGAGAGAGTAGGATTAAATGCAACGTATGGGAGTAGTATTGGTTCTATGGTAATTATTTTGAGAGTCAATTTATCTTGTATGTAGCAGCAGTAACTATACATGTTTACCTAACTAAATATATATATAAATAGGTATATATATACCAAACTACTCATTTTTTGCTTGTGTTATTCAAATAGGGTAAGTAAAACTGGTGATGGTGAATGGTGACAACAGTAAACGAATGAAATAATAAACTCAAAACACTTCATTTACTGGATTGCGTGCGAGTGTTCCATGTGCATTTTTTGTGATGGGATGATAATGTTGTCGTAAATATTGCCTCTGGGGCTAATTTAAATACATTGGCAATAAATAGAGCAATTTTCCTCATAGAATGTTTATTGCATGGAGAGATGTAAATAGGTGTAGTCGTGTGTTGCTTCTACCTCGGTTCATCATAATTAAGATTATAGGCACAACAATAATAAAATAATAATACAGGTAACAATAGAAACAAAAAAGGTAGAGTCTACTCTTCAAGTGTAAAGGACCGAACATTCATACCTACATTAAAATCGAATGGAAGGCGTGGTAGCAAAACAAGGTACAAAAGTGGAAACTTCCAATAAGACCTGTCTCAATTTTCTCAATTAAATTAGAGACTCAGTTGATGTGATGATGATGAGAATGATGGTGGAAAAGTGCAAAAAAAAGAGAGGAATGAATTGGATGTGGATGCCAGTCCATCGTGAGTAGTGTTGTTGCTGAGTGTACAAAACAATTAATAAGAGTTAATGTAGCCATTGTATGAATATAAATGAATCACCGTAGTCATTATGTAATTGTATGAATGAGTCCTATACGTAAGTATACTGTACACTGCATTACTCCTTCTTGGACAACAAACAAAAGGGAAGAGCAGTTTGCAATGGGAAATAACAGGACTGGGGAGAGAGAGGTAGGCGTAATAATGGCTTGTTTCGCTGCATATTATTAAACATTTCAAAAGCGCAATGGTCATGGTAGGAGTAATAATGCAATTCAACATGCAATAGAAAACATTTTTATTGCTCCACATACAAATACAATACAACAACAGCAATCATGTTAACACTATGCATTTCCTCTCTCTCTCTCTCTCTCTTATTCCACGTATTTTTTTTTTGTACATTTATTTCCCTCAACTCTCATTCTCTGCAGCTCAATGTGCACCACAACAAAACCAGGAGGAAAAGCAGCAAAATAATAATACATAATAGCATCATCCCTATATTTATAGTTGGGAATAAACGGCAAAAGAACAATGGAAAGGAACAAACAACAACTCGACGGCATATCGCACAATAATATATTATTATTAATATTATTATTATTATCATTTCCACTAGTATAGTTCCGCTGTTTATAGCGGACCGCACAGGAGGAGCAAGCATATCACAAACACGTCCAAATTGAAAATATCTACCCGACCAAAGTAATATCTTCTCTGCATTGTGTTTGTTTGTGTGTAGCATGCACACTTTCTGCTGCTGGTTGAGCAAGTAGTGAAAGTGATAGTAACAAGGTAGTTGAATAGTTTTGTATGTGTGTACTCATCTGCTTTTGCTTGTTACTCTTCCTTGTGCTGTTGTTGCTGTTCGGATTGTAGTATTATAAATTTGAAGAAATAAAAGGAATTTGTGAAAAGGAAAGGACAGTTTTCATCTGCACATTTATTATTAACTACCGAAAGAATTTTTTTCTTTTGTAGTTAATGCGATCACCATGTTTGTCCGTCTGTCTGTCTGTCTGTC
>JAITYZ010003985.1:0-14122 GCA_027744595.1 Paronellides praefectus
TGTTCCTCTCCACCTCTTTTAGAATTTTTTTATGACGTTTTTAGTTTCAATATTTTATCATTAATATTATCAAATATCAAATTGCTTCTGACAAAGTAGTGCGTAACTTATAAATTGAACATGTACAATAATATAATATTCTCATCAAAACCTTTTACTAAAGCAATACATTACACATATATTATTTTGAGCCATAGGGGATTTTTACACACAAACATTGTGAGGAACCAGAAATAATGATTAGATGTGAATTCACAAAGCAAAGAAATGCATCACAACGAAAAGTTTTATCAAAATTTTGCGGTTTTTCAGTTGACTTGGGATTGGGACTCGAACGAACCAGTTTTTTTACGGGATACAAAAAAAATGCTCGTCGTACGATGTATTTGCATACGTTACACAAAAATACTTATTTCGTTCGAAGAAATGCTTCTGTGCTGATAATTTTTATATACTAGGTATACTATAAAGCATCTTGTAATAATTTATGTAATAATTTGTATTTGTACTACGATGGGTTTAGTTACAAACAAGTATATACTTCTTTGTCCGTGGTTTTCTATAATAAATAATAAGTTGAGTTTGACGTCCAGTGAAGAACAATCAACTATTGTACAACAAATGAAAAATACGTACGATGCGTATTGCGTACACCACGCACGCAGTCAAGAATATGATAAAATTACAGTGAATGACCACAAGTATAGCTGACAGCAAGCAAATGTACACTTTTTTAATGACGATTTGACGGAGTTGTGTAATAATAATATTAAGCAAAATAAAGGTGTATTTTTTCCTGAAATCAGAAGATGCATTGTCCAAATGCAATGATTTAGGGGTTACCACAAAAATTCAAATCGATAATATTGAGTAGTGGTATGATTCTGAGAGCTACAACAGATCATGTGAAAAAGTTTGTGTGTAGTGATGATGACATGAATGAGGATGGGTACATTACACAATATTTTTTAAATGCATAGTGATAATGATGTTGGTTGATGATGATGACCTTCATCATTAAACTTTGTGGACAATCTAGGTCAACGCCTTTATGGTTTGAGGCATACTGGAATGGGAACATGCTACATGGCTAAATCACATCCAGTTCCGCTTTTTATCAGAAAAGGAACACATTCCCATAATTTAATATACTATTAGAGGATATCTGTAAAAAGTTTAACATAATAATTAACATGCCAAATTATTGATAAGCAAATTAGCTGTTACAATAACAAATATGTAAGCTGGTATTTCACACATGCTTACATCTCAACTCTTTCTTAGTACGTTGCTATTTTGCGTCAATTTCATTAGTAAAAAGAGGATTATTTATATCAATGTGAGAAAACGGAAATGATCACAGTCTCATCATTATAACAAGCACTAACTCGTCACTAACAAGCGCAAAGAAAAATACATTACTTCGTTTCATCGTCGTCGTCGTCACCGTCCGCGTCCTTACACTCTTCCTTTACAGCTCCGCCACTTGATGAGCGACTATAGTCAAACTTTTTTTCAGCAAAATGTTTTCCAAAAGGGGAAAATAGTATTGCGGATGCCTAATTTACATAATATACATATATCCATACTGCACGCTTTTTACTTTTCTTGACTTGTTCACACAACACTACTTTTGTACTTGTTGAGTAAGACAATGAGAATAGTGTGAACTGTGTAAATACATGCGATAAAGAAACTCAAAAAAATAACTTTGCACAATTCAATTTAAGCATTCATTGTGAATAAAGCTTCTCTCCTCATATTATTATATATTATATTATGTGTATGCGATATGATAGATAACAGATTCGTCTCATGTCTGTTGTGCCCAGTGTTGTTTTGGGAAGTAGTGTGTCTCCGTGGAATATATAGCGTATTTAGTGACAATGAATCTTTTACAAACGCGACAAAAATGCAGCGCAGCAGACAAGTGTTTGAAAGCCTATGACAAAGAGGAGACAAGCACACTCGAATTTAGATATTATTATCTTGAAGAGTTACAACAAGAGAATTTTCCCATGGCTAAATATATAATTCAATTGGACTCAGATAGCCATACAAATATATATATGCTTAACTTTATACATATATAGTTGTTGTTCAGCGTCTCAACTTGTAGCATATTTTTGCCGTTTATCCGTCATTCACATAAAATCATACACACAGCATTTCATGTACTTTATGAATATAAGGTATAATATGATAAAAGACACTGTATAAACTATAGTATATATTTATGTATTAAAGTTATTTGTAAATGTTTTTACTATTTGTAATACAAATTTTGTATAATTGTTCATCATTCATTCCAATTTGCAGTCATTCAAGTTTACGATTTTGCATTGTATTGCATTGCATAAATACATGTTAAAAACTGCTGCATATTATATCCATACATTTTGTATTATGTACATCAAACATGAAGATCCCGATGTATATATGCTTCAAGCAAACAGCATTGGTTTCGGTGTCCATTTGTCACGTTGTTTGTTATCCTGTTGACATGTCACACTTAATGGGCTTATATACGAGTATGGACATACTGACACTACGGCATATGAAGTATCTTTTACAAATGCACATTGTTACTTGAATGAAAAATGTGGATATAATATATATATATATTATATTGCAGTCCCACTCAACATCATCATATTATTTTGTTTGTATCAATTAGAAACACACACTTCTCAAAATCACAATACAATGAACACGAGCATCTACTACTACCCAACACGAATGTTACAATATGTCTCGCATCTGTCCGCTTGTTCTTTTTTCTCTCTTCAGCTTCTTAAACAAGTCCAACCATAAATCGTCGAATGTTTATAGAAAACATCACTCATCGTCATCCTCATCATCATCAAAGGTAAATTACCTGTATGATACATGATACTTTTTTTGCATTATTACGGTATACAGGGGGGATCCATCCCCTTTTTCAAAAGAGAAGTACTTATACCTACGCACAAACATATAATGTTGGTTGAAGAGGGTATCATTAGAGCACTCATCATAGCATGACTTTCTTTCTTCCTTTCTCAACAACTGCCGAATCCTGTGGTCAGTGCCGCTACGACGATTTTCATAGAGAGACTTTTTCCTGTCTTGTTGCCACTACGCTACACAATTTTATGTCCCTGTCGTCTTGTCTTTATATCCCATAATATATAATATATACACACATATGCCTATATAATATCTAAGTACGGTACAGCATTGCATTTTAGTGTTTATTACCTCAATATTCTCTTTTTATTTTGGATGATGCATGGAGCAACAATGTGTAAACTTGTGTACGATGATATGATGATAAAGAGTGAATGCCTTGGTAGGATGATGTTCAAAACTGTGAAATGAAGTGAGCCAGAAAGTAAACGGCAGAAGGCATTTGGCTCCGCTTATATATAGCCCTTACACTACATCAAATAAACCACTTCCTTACTCAGCAATATAAAAATGATAACGTATGTAAGTATACCTATATGTACACACTAGGTACTTTAAAATACAAGGATTGCAATATGCCTCTCATTTTGAAAAGCATGAAAAATATTGTTTCTCAAGCGAGAAATTCTATTCAATTCTCTTTTAACAGGCGTAAGAAAAGTGTCGTCTTCTCTCCAAGAGAAAAGCTCGACTTATTTTTACGTTATTTTCTTGAAACGCTCTTTTAGTCATAATTTGAATTTTTGAGTGGTGGTAATGAAATGCCCTCAACGCTTTGTTGACTACTACTAAGACATGTCTTGCTTGGCAAGAGATACCATCATCAATATTTTTTATTATCATCGCACAATAAGGTGAGTGAATGTAAAATTACTCTGCTTCATTCTTCCATGCAATGACACAAATGATCACAACAATAAAAATTTGATACTGATGTGTAATGAATGATGGTTTAACTAAATGAGTTGCAAATTGCGTGTACAAGACAAATTGTGCATGTGATAATTTTTTTTTGCTCTTTTCTGTTCATTTCAAGTTTAACGAGTTGGAAGGCACGAGACTAAACTTTCTGTAATGCTAAGAAAAATACAACTGTATTTATACTGGGACCCTCATCATCATGTTGAAGTTGTAGCTCTTGCTTCAGTGACTCGTTAACATTTTTCACAAACTTGAAAACGATGAAACCATTTTAAAATGAATTTTGAGTGATATTTTGTCCGATCAATCATGCTACAAAATAGGTAGGTATGTATATTTGAATAATATAAGGAAAAAATATATAAATGAAATGCCACCGGAGAACTCCCTCCAACAACGCTTTATACATGGTTAGTTAACTATGTATACTTTTACTGTGAATATCATAATTTGTAAAGGAATTAAATCAACTGGAAGCAAGAAATCATCAGCATTGTTTAGAAAGGATCTTTTACTCAAAGCACATTGAATAAGCGGCATTTTACTTTAGTGTGAAGGAGAAGAATTGTTTGAAGAAAAAATGTTCGACTGTGTAGCGAGCGGCGCGGCAACCTGTGAGCTTGTCATATTTTACTGACATTTTCACACAACACACACGATGAGGGACATGATGAAAGATTCAAGACGCATTTGAAAAGATGATATTATGATTTTAACACAAAATGAGCATGGTATATATTATGCTATATGCACGTAGGTATGTGCATGTCTATTCCACTATAGGTAGTATGCGTATATGACGGGCAAGTGACAGCTACCTGGGATGTCGAGGATGGATATTTTACTCTCAAGTGTTTCAATGAGAAGCTGATGCTATTTGGATACAATAGAAAAAATATGCGAGTCGTGTATGAGCAAAGGTACTTGAATTGCCACAACTGATCAATCAAAAACGCTCTTTTGTATTGGATAAAGGAATATACATTATAAAATTTATCATATTATTCATGCTTTTATTTTACATACATTATCAACTTGAAGGGAAATAGATAGGTATGTAGAAACTATACTGTACAAATGTCTATTCATAATTTATGTTTTTTATTAAAACATGTAGTAGTTATATATCATATTTTTTCCAAACGGTATATTCCAGATTGCTAAATGCTTTACTAAACGTATTAGGTATATAGTATAGTTATATGAAAAATATTTTATTCATACATGAACAAGTTTCATCAAAAGGGCAATAATGGTAAGGGCTGAACAGGGTCAAAAAGTTTAGATACCAATTGATAAAGCAAGCTGTGTACGTATTACAATATTATATGCAATACATTGAGAAACGAAAGCCATACCCACTTCAGCGGGACACAATTTTCATTTTACATCTACTCCGTCAGATACAAAACACACGCATCCCCTCTCCTCCCCCTTGTCAAGAGAATTTAATATCAAAAGATTTCCCCCGAAACTTTTGTCGCTCATCCAATGATGATGCAATATGCGCAATACATAAAACTACACTTCGCATCGCATCAGCCCTTTTTTTACACACACTAGATGTGAAATACAAAACTCTGTGATGTTCAATCAAATATTTTACAATTTTATAAAGAAACATGAAGAAGAGACAAGGGCAAATACGTACCATATAGTAAATTCATGTAAAAAGCCCGATTCCGGATAGATGTAGTGGGTAAAATAGATGCTACATACATATATTTAGGTAGTAATATGGAATCCGGGGCTCCATTTGACAGTTATACGGTGTATACAAATGTGGCACCATCCTCTCGCAGTATGGAAGCAAACAGAGCTCTTAAGTGGTGAATTATTAATATGTATTTGTGCTCCAGTGGAATCGTAGTGGAGTACAAAAAAAACTTGTTCATTTTATATTATTATTTAGGAAAAGATCAAGTTGTAATTGTACTGATTGTGAACCATTCGAATCTGAAAAAAATAGAAGCCCGCTGCTGCTGTCGCCAACATGATTTCTATAACATACATGCACAGCACGGTACCGTCATCACTAACTACTCACTGCACTGATCTAACGGTATATTACACATACTATATCTATGCATGTACATAGCTGGAGAAGAGGGGAGAAGGCGAGAAATCCTGGAGTGAGGCAGTAACGGGCGAGAAATCATGATGATCATAATGGAATGGCCCATCAATTACTGTCATCACAGAAGGAGCAGCAGCAAAGGAGTCATTCATTCACTCCTTGTGTTGTTGTGTGATCGTGATCATGATCATCATCATCTATCCGTGTGTATCTTACTAAAATGATAAAAGGATATAGAATACCCTCTTGAAACCAAGACATTATATTATGCCGCTTGTGCTGTCGGTGCCTCTCTCGGTTTCAAATCAAGCTGTATACATACTCAAACTCATGTGAGCTCCCAGTCTATTTTGTACTGATTATTCGGCGGATCTACGTACAAATTATAAAAGGGAGCAAACGGCAAATATATTAATGTAAACATACTATATATACTACTCGTATTAAAACACCAGTAGTAGCATTGGCAATGATGCTAGTTTAGTCGAAAGAGCCATTATGAATTTTATAGCCATTGATTACTACTAGCGTAGTATTCATAATGTGCATTTGAGTATATGAAATAAAAATATGTAAAACGTACCAAATATCAAGATAGTAACTCTGTTTTTTTACACGAAACAAAAATGCACGACAAAACGAAGCAAGCTACATGATATTTTTCTGATAGAATTAAAAGTCAAATAGTATTTTTTTAAACTGTAAGAAACATCTCCAAATCGTCGATTTGTTATCCGCTAGCAATAATATGTCGCCCAAACTAAGTTCTTGTGTCTCTCGTATTAAACGGCTTATCCCAAATTTGGATTCCAGAGATGACCTGGAATTTGATGTACCACCATAGTTGAGGGTCCTGAATATAAATATGATAATTAAAATTTTCTACCTCCATCTCCTAAATTATGCGATTCGAATACTGGTGTATGAACCGTGAAACCCAAATGCAAAAGCACGAATAAAATATGTAATAACATTTAATAATGAAAGAAGGTAACTAAAGTAAGCTTTGCTTAAAGAGTTAAAAATACTTTATTGCTACACAGGGAGAAACTTTAATATTTCTCTCTTGTATTTCAAAAGTGTATAAACGAAGAATGTGATAAGTCTGATAAGTACATAAATTGTAAATGTAAAAAAGGCAAACAAAATCCTCCAGAAGGATTTTGGATCGATTTGGAGGGAGGGGGTGGGTGGGCATAGAAGAACAGCTTGCATTGTCAGAGGAGTGACGTTTCTTCCACCATTGCAACTTCCCTTTTCCATACTAAATTTCCTACCAAAAGGAACGTGCTTTGTGCTGCTTTCCCTATCATTCTATGTGAGTTTGCGCATGAGAGTTTATTTGGGTTGTGTGAAGAATGTGTACAAATTTCCAGTTGCTTATATGTCATCCTTCCATTTTCACACCAATAATACCTCGCACTCCCAAATGCATGGCTGTTTTAAACAGCGTTTTTGTGTAAATTTACACCAACGACAAATTAATACTATTTTTTGCATTAATTAAATAGCAGCGTTATTGTATATATTTTGAGCGTTGACATGATCCATACTCCATACCCATGTAATACAACCATATTACACAATATACGCAGCACATAACATTCAACATCCACTCCCAAAATAGACAAGACAACATTGAGTATGGATGGAGTGAGTTTATTTCTACAAATTACAACATCAGGCTGCTACTGCATGAGAAGAAACACAAGCCACTACCAGTAGATTTAGATGTAAAAAGTTTTCTGACACGAGACTGAAGAGAAGCTTGAAAAGTGTAACCGCCCACTTTCCTGTTTCAGACTCATTTTTCAATCATTCCCACGACATGTTTAATCAACTTAGATTGCACTTCCTCCTTAATTAAGATGAAAATGGCTGCTTGAGTGAGTCAGGTATCTTTTCATATACGATGCATAGGTAATATAAAATATATATAGTACCAAGTACCAACCTATATTGGTTCGTACACAACTGAGTATTTACCTAGGATAAAAATTAATAAATTTTCATTTTTTTGTAGCTTTTTTCTTGAAGGTTTTGTTTATTTTCAACTTTTCTACCTACAAAGAACAGTCAAAGGGGTAGACAAGTAAAGCTACACCCACATCAAATTTTTCTCAAAAACAAAAGATAAAAGTTTCATGAAATATGAAATATAGCAAACATACATAAAGGTTGTAGCATATGTCAAACATGTATTTATTTATTTAATTTTGGTAGCTTGAGGACAATTCATTGCCATAGAACAAAGAAGTAGGTGGGTTTTGGTCAGCTTTTTTATGGCATCAATGCTAATACTAAAAGTTTTATTTAGTTGCTAAAAAAGTTCTATAAACCTTCCAAACTGGATACAACGAGTGAAAAGTGAAAGAAATGGACTGGTAAGCATACTCTCTGCGAATTCCGCCCCTTTTATTGTAAAGAACCGGTTTTACACCATTTTATTAGAAGGAAATTTTGTATCCACCTGGCAAAGTTGAGCGTACAGCCCATCATATTGTTATCTATTATCGTTTAAATATATTTTATTACAACTGCGCATCAACTTTATACTGTATTTATATATTCTGGATGCGACATACAAACTGAGCTTTTCTTGACAAACAAAAGGGAATTTAGAGTAAGAAATTGTTGTTTTCGTTTTTAAAAAGGTAATAAAAAAATTATTTTATTTTTATATTGTGCTAAACTGTTTAAAAGATAACCTCATCATAAAATTAGCTACGAAAAATATGACTAATTTGTATGAAAATACCGTACTTTTTCCTACACAACTATTTACTGAAATCAACAGCCCATTGTTTGGAGAACGATGAAAATTTATAAGTTAAAAGGTCAGTTTTTCCCATTTGTGTAAGCTTTCATACTAAACCATCATCATCAGCTAGTTTAGTGGTGCATCATTCTTCTGTACTGGACTACTGGACAAAGAAAATGACAAGATGACGCGACGCCGTGTCCCGTGGATAGTTGGTCAGGATCATCATGCCCAACAATCCAAAGGATGCAGATGCTGCTGTCTCCAGCAGTCATAAAACTGCATTACAGTAGAACCTTAATTTATTGCACTCTCTTCAGGAAAAAAAATCTGTCAACAAAACAAAGTTGTAAATAGCGATAAGGCTCACTCTTTTTTTGTTTAGAAACACCAGATGCAATCCAACATGACGGCACCAACACGTACAAAAAAATGACTGCGTATTGTACACAATGCGTACTACGCATGCTGCATTCACTTAAAACGTTTAGCATCATATTGATGACCTTAAAATGCTTTCTTCTTGAAATCCCTACGTTTGAAAACGAATTACATGAAAGTGCTATGATGATCATCACCGTATCAGATCCGGCAGCGGGTGAAGAAGCTATTTCTCACTTTCAACTTTGGAGTCGATTAGTGGTGACGCATTCGCCAAACTATATGCATGTTGTAATAGTCGTAAAGCAAGAAGGAGACGACATTTGAACCATCAGCATCAGTAACATTGGTGTACATGTGTACGTCTAGTCCATTTGAACTTGCATGCTTAATGGTCCTAAATAACCCAAGAAATGACGTTTTTAAGGTAACTTTGTTGTTAATGGAGCCAGAAAATACGGGAGCTAGATGATGATGACTGATAAATTGTGTATATTTTTTTCTGTTGTGTAGCAAACATGATTCTGTGAATGAACGAGACACATTTTATGTTTACGTGCCAGGAGACAGGACTGGAGTCAGCAAAAGCAAGCTAACATTCCATTTGAAAAACAAAACCTCTCTTTTAACAACAAAATATATAACTTGTTTGTATAGAACTACTACATGAGATGAGGTAGTCTAATAATAATGTAAATATATGGTAAAAGAGGGGCTGACCAAAAAGTCGTGTATATCGGCACGTGTTTTTAAATACTAAGGAACACTTCATTGACACGTTATGTAATCCCTGAGGATGTGTAGGCACGGGTGGTCAATAAGGGCATGATTTCAAAACAAGAAGAAAAAAATAATGCTAGCAACGCTCAAGTTGAAATTGATATCCACCCCCGTCCTTCCGTACCCAAAACAAAAAAAAATCTCAACTCACTAAAGTGGTCAGTTTTTCCTTCCTGGTTTCAGTGTATTGATTTCTATTCAACCTTCCATTCAACCAATTATGGTATATTGCATGCCAAAGCGCCGAAAAGCATACCAAATAGGCAGACAACACACAGCAAGCTGCATTTTTGTTGTTTTTTTTAAAGTACCATTGACTATTTTACCCTGAATTGTTGACAAATTGACCAGTAAATATATAGGGATGGCTTGCATTACTACGCCCTTCCAAATTTGATTATTTACTCAACTAAATAGTGTAAAGTACAGCAAGCTTTAGAGCAAAACACATGCCAAGGTAAAGATGTGCAAGGTGCGAAAAATGGTTGACTTGACTTTATTTGGATTTCACACTTTTGTCGCGTCGTGTTCACACTACCCAGCAGGAATTTCCGTTCAACTTTAGTAACTTTCATGTATAGCAAGAGTTGGAAAAAACTGCATGAATAGCGCCATTGTTTTTATACCTATTTTCTGACTTTCTTTCATTTCATTCATTTTTTCATCGGCTACGATGATTTTGAATAATTCAATTTCATTGATATTCAAAAGTGTGTTCGTCCTGTGTTGAAAAGAGACCTATCATTTATTTATTTACAAATAACTGACCGTCTACTCTACAAACAAGAAAACAACGTCTGCATCCTCAATTTTCAACAAAGATTTAAAAAAGACACTCATCCAAGCACAATCAGACAGACAGACTGGCGTACGTGCACATCATTAAATCCTATTAAAAACGTGCTTGCTCTCTTGGACGCGTTTTCGTATTCGAAAATTACGCAAAAAAAAACTCATCATCTGACTTGTTTTTCTTCATGACCAGCTATTAAAAGGCCATGCAGTTAAGCATGATCACTCGCTAGATTTTTTTTGTTCAAGCTATCAAATAGCTTGATAATGATAACCTTTATATATGTTTATCTCTGGTCAAGAAGATTTTTACCCAGTCATTATTCTTTATTAAACAACAATAACCTTTGCTTCAACTTGAGAAAAAATGGACTTTAACATCACATCATCATCATCCTCTTAAGAAGTGCTCATGTAGTCATGTATGCATGCAGCTCTGCATCTCTTGTAGATCATGATTTTGTAACATCAGAGAAGAGAGAAAAACTCACACAAAAAAACCTTTGACTCGACTTCTCGTTGTAAATTCATCAGAGAGGAACCCATCTTTTCTATAAAAAAAATATAACTTTTTTCTGCTCCGTGTATTGCTGTGTATAGCGGACAGAAAAAAGTAACAAATCCTCTCGTAGTTATTTAAAAACAATAAAAATATTATAAGTATACGGTAGGAACATTCAATTATCCCAGTTTTATAGGATAGTGCTTCCGTTTGACAGGAGTGGAGGAGTAGTGAATAATTTTTTTCTTGTCTTTTAGTAGTAGTAAAAAAAGTGGTAGGAGCAAAGGATATTATCACTTGCTCGCACGTAGTTTTTTACTCGTGCATGGAAAAGGACATTTTCAAGGTAATTGAGCCATAATAATAATTATAGCATGGCGTACATACATGTGGTGTTCAGTGTGTTATAAAAACCCTTTTGTCTAGGTTGTTTTGTCAAAAAAAAGTGAAGAAGGGTAATTATGCTGCTGTAAATGTTAATTATTATGGCATGTTGCTCCTTTGATGTTTGAAATGTGCGTGAAAAGTTGAAGACAATTTTGAAAATAGCACAACGATGTGTACCTAATAATGTGTATATTTATTTGTACTTTTTTTTTGCAAAATGCATACTTTTCTGAACACGCAAAAATACGAATGAGCAGTTATTATACCGATTCTACAGGCGCAGGCTCAGTACATACTACATACATAGGTATGTACATATGTACATACGTCAGACAGATTACCAAAAATTACGGTAATTCAGAAACGTCAGCAAGATGAAGTTGGGACTATCCCAACGTATTATTGATCGGTAAAAATGAATCATTGAAGTAGTCTAAAAGTCGTGAATAAACAATTATAATTAAGTGTGATTATTAACTCATTAAATTATTATTCAAACCAGGAAAAGAAGTAGGAAATTACTACATTTTATATGGCCGTAGCCCATATGGGATTTTTAAATATTTTTCTTCCATGCTGAAGCATGCTGTAAAACTTGACGATAAAGTGTTGGAGGTCTGTATTTGATATTCCTTTTTTATTACTGCACCCAACAATTATCACCACAGGAGTGAAAACAAAAGGAAAAGTAGGGAGATTTGGGCTGCTGATTGATGATGAAATTGATGATAACAGTATTAATTATCATAATTTTCCGTCTTTTCTTGAGTTTTCACCGACTTTATTTACAATAACATATATAGGTAAACAAAATAAAAAATATAGCGATAAGATTTTATCTGATTAGATTAAAGAGATACGCAGGTATGTTTTTTAAATAAATTTCTCAAAAACTTATTGAAAGTGGAGGCCTGAGTTTCAAAACACCTTTGTATCTAACACTATCTTGGTATTTTGATTGTGAATGAAAATGTTAATATTAAAAATAGATGCAGAGAATGGTAAAGTATAAAATAAAAAGATAAGAAACAATATCATTATTACGATCAAGAGCATCAGAAAACTTTAAAAAAGTGTTCCAGAAAACGTACAGCAAGCTAGATTTAAAAAAAGGGTTATGCGTCTGTAATTACATGTTGTCCCTTCCGGAAGGATCATCCCCTTTTACTCATCAATTTTATCTTTGGCTACTTCAGGTGGTCTCATCAATAAATTATGCTTGTGTTGTAGGAGTTGTTTTTGTTATTACCTATTTCAAAAGTGCACAGACGAAATTGATGATGATGATGCAGAGAGCGAGGCACAAGTAACTCACTCTTACCCAGTCAGCTTCTATGTAAAGCCCTTTTCATGTCATAATTTGAACGATCCAAAGCAAAAGAGAGAAGAAAAAAATACTCTTCTCTCACACAGTTAGTCTGTCAGTCAGTTAGTTCAGTGATGGTAATAATGTTTTAACTCGATAAACAACAGCCTCCTTTACAAATTCTCACTTTCTACTCCCTTCATGTAATTTACCTCGCGGCTGATATCTTGCTGCTGTTGTTATCTCATTGTAAAGTTGTGTGCCACTTCAGAGGAGAGCTTATATTTTATCAGATACTCATCTCTATTTGCCGTCTTGAATTTTGACTTTTGAAGCACCAAGAGAGGCGTCTGTCCGCCTATTAATGCCCTTTAATATTCTTTCCACCAGCTATGTAATATGTGTGTTCCTACACACTAATTACTGAAAAATTGTGAGATATATCTTTTTTGTTGGTGCTCAAGTATAAGATTTTTTTTGTCTTATCTTGGAAGGTACTTTAATAAACTTTTTTTTTGTGTGTGGAGTACCCTTCAACAATTTCATTCTGTTTTACTCTTTATTGCATGTAATCTGACAGGAGAAGCAAACCAAAAAAAAGATCAGCATCTTTTTCTGGAAGGAGGAGAAGGACAACCATATCCTGGAGGTGAATAGGTATATATAAGTTTATTATGCTCTTGTCAAAGTCTTAATAATCTTAATTACTTCATTCATTTTTCTTTTTACGAGTTGAAGGCGAAACTAATATGTTTGAGACATTAGCGTTTGATAACAAAATACTGACAACACTGATGTGAGCTGCTGCTGCCCTTCCAATATTTACAAACATGATGATTTAATTAACGTTTTATGATCTCTTGATGCTATAAAGATACGTTTGGTAATTGACGATTTAATTAAAAGTGCTTTACGAATAGAAAATCAGAAATCGTAATTACATAGAAGCGTAACTTGTTAAAATTATTGGTAATCGAGCTTCTTACCTTTCCATGTTCTTTGTCAAAGTCACAGTCACGTATATCAGTGAGATATCCGTTTGCCACTGGATTGAAGACTAATTGAAGATTTGTACCCGTTGCGATAAATGCCTAAAAAATTCAAGATTAAAAAAAATCATAATTTAATTTCAATGTATAACATAAATTATATAATATTTTCAGTTTTCAATACAACACAATTTTGTGGATTCACTTTAGAATAAAATTGGGGCAATGTGGGCCTGTGCCAGCCAAACACAAGTCTACAATGTAGACTCTGCATATA
>JAITYZ010003986.1:0-14259 GCA_027744595.1 Paronellides praefectus
GTCATCAGTCCCCAATAAACCTTCCCTCAGATCTGACCGTGATCCACTCACACCACGAAACTATTCGTGGCTTTCCAAAGTCAAACTTAACTTTTTCTGGATTCCAAGTGGACTTTAGAGGTCACACCATCCAAGTGAAGCCAGGCGGTGAACCTTTCCGGTTTTCAAGAAAGTTTCATAGCGACAGTATCATAAACTACACTCTCCACGGACTTGACATTCACTGGGGATCAAATAATAGTTTTGGGTCTGAGCACACCATGGATGGGTACTCTTTCGCGGGGGAAGTTCACCTCGCGTTTCATGACGAATCCAGATTTTCCATGGCCGACGCTGACGATGCTGAAGCAATGCTAAACAAGACCGGAGACCTGGGTATCCTGATAATCGGAGTCTTTTTAGACGTCGCCCAAAACGACAGCAGGAATGTTTCAAACTGGATGGAGCGGATTACAGAGCAAGTCGGATATTTGCAGAATAATAACCCGATAAATGTTCGAGACACGTTGGATCTGACTGGTTTGTTTGAGGGAAGTTTAGCATACAGGTACCCGGGTAGTTTTACAACACCGAGCTGCCGAGGAGTTGAATGGTTTGTTTTAAGGAGACCTGTTCTGGTTCCTATAGAGCACATGGAAGCATTAAGGAGTGCTTATGTCGATGAATTGCCTGTTGATGGGAATAATTACAGGTAAAGATTTAGTTTATTATTATGATTTTCATTACAAAGTATTATTGTAACCAAAGTAAAAGTTTTGTGCTAACGTTTATTGATTTCAATTTTGATATTTTAAGGCTAACCAAGCCCTACCACCCCGGAGATATTAACTTAGTAAGATTTGATTATGTGTAAACATGTTATTTTAAAATTATATTTTAACAAACTATATTTTGGTGTCAATAAATCATGAATATTTTGTAACGTAACTATCGCAATTTATTTACCAAAAAAAAGCATAAAAGTATTAAAATGAGTTGTGTTTATGAAGTGAAAATGAAATCTCAAGTTGGTAACAAACAATGTTTTGCAATCGTATGTGAAGATAAAACTTTCATACAAATTTTATATTTTTCATACCAGCGTATTTTTTTATGGATAAATATATTCAAAATTGAACGGGCCAAGAGAACAGAAGTTAAACGTGGAAAAATAATCCTTGTCCACTCATACGTCTCAATTCTCGATCAAATTTTTAAATGATTATTTAACTGTTATAAATAAATAGTTGTAACTATCAAAAGCAACGGTTCTGCTTCTTAGCAAGATGCTATATATTTTTCTCGTTAATTAACGGAGTAGCTGCTTGATTGGTTTGCTATGCAAGTTATGAATTCCTTAAAATAAATATTATTTGTCCCTTGCTGCTTGCTCCTAACTTATTTCGTACTGGCTATTCACAATAAACATATTATACTTATGTAAATTCCCTACTATATGCTTCCTGTACAAGAAATTTACAAGAACGTTAGCTCATTATAAACAATAATTTTTATTTATTTTAAAAGCTCATCTCATCAATGTAGTGTTTGTAATGTTCATTTATTTATTTATTCATGGCGACTTGTCTTTTTCTCTATTTCCTTGTGCAAATGCTGTTCAGCATAAATACATTCAAGCGTAAAAATCTAAATAATAAATACGTGCTAAAACATTCTTTATTAAAACAACTTTTTGTGAGTTTACTTTTACGTCTTTAATTTTCACATCATTTTACGGAACAATGAATAAATGCAAGGCTAAAATAGCCAAACCATGAAGTTTAACAATTCAAAATTGAGTTCTCAATGAACTTATTGTTCTATCAACTTTCTTTTCGCTTTGTGTTTTTGTGTGAGTTTTGTCGAATGACCTTTCCATTTGTTTCCTCCTACATGAAATTTAATTGACCATTTGGTATTTCGAGTTAATTTTTTTTTGCTTGTCCATATTTGGAAGAAAAAATATCCCATCTGTTACAAAATGAAATCTATTTTCATTGTAGCTTTTACCCTGCTTTCTATAAGCCAAGTTGTTGTGACGGTCGGAGACCATACCTTCTTCGCAACCCTCGACTCTCCCGACTGGTGCTACAACGTTCCATCCTGTAATGAGTTAACGTGGAAAGGATCTTGCAATTCTGACTGTCATCAGTCACCGATCGACCTCCCCGCAAATCTCTCTACGGTTCAGTTTCATCGCGAAGTCGTTCACAACTTTCCCCGGTCACAGTTGAATTTTGATAAATTTAATATTGACTTTCGGGGACACACAATACAGATCAAGCCTTCTGGGGAACCTTTCAGATTCACAAGAGAAGTTCACGGTAATCATACCATAAACTATACACTCCATGGGCTAGATCTCCACTGGGGTTCAAATAACAGTGTGGGGTCCGAGCATACCATTGATGGTGTCCCTTTCTCGGGCGAAGTTCATTTAGCTTTCCATGATCCGACCAGTTTCACTCCGGAGGATTTAGAAGACACTGAAGATATGGTTAAGAAAGCGGGAGACTTGGGAATCTTAATTATAGGAGTATTTCTCCAAGCTGCTAAAGAGGGTGAGGACGACAGCACAGTCAAACAAAATGTTTCTAGTTGGATGCAGCCCATTGTGGATAAAACAGTAGAAATACAGAATTATAATCCATTATTAGTCAGAGAAGAATTGGACCTCAAGGATTTGTTCCAGGACTTTGCGGCGTACAGATACCCGGGGAGTTTTACAACACCGAGTTGTCGCGCTGTTGAGTGGTGGATTATAAGAACGCCATTACTGGTACCCGCGGATCATATGGACGCATTACGAAACGCATTTGTAGATGGTGTACCAATTGATGGGAACAATTACAGGTAATGTTCCTGTCGCAAACCATTATTTAGGTCAGTTTTTGTGTGAAAGGAATAATCGAATTTTTAATTTTGTACTGCTTCCACAGGCTAACGAAGCCCAATCACGATGGAGACATCAGTTTGATTAGACTTGAGTATGCCTAAAATTTCATTTTAGAAAGGCTCTCAAACATGAATAAAAGATATCTAGAGTCTCGGCTTAAAATGTGTAGCCTAATTGTTTTGCAAAGATTACATTGAACGTAATGCTCAAAGTTCAAAAACAATAATAAAATATTTATTTTAACTCCAACGCAAACTCGATGAGCTCTATTCATTAAGGAAATAAAACTATTTGCCATAAGAATATTATACCGACGGGTAAACCCCAAAAATATGCTATTTTTAAATAGCAGCATCATACCAACAACTCCATCAACAAGCGTAAATAAAGTTGGGAAAAGGTGCCTAATTTTCCGAGTGTAACCACACATGTCAGAAAATTTGTTATCAACGTTTACTTGAAATACATTTGAGCCTCAAAAAATTAGCAGCACCAATAATTGCCACAATTTAATTTATGGCGATAAAATATGCTGTAAAATAAAAAAAAAAGAAAGGTACGAAGAAAAGGTATGCACTTTCCCCATCCATTTCATATAAAACTACAACAGTTTCAAACAACTTCATTTGTACACCTTCAAAAAAAAGTTTCACTTTTGTTGCGCAAAAACTTTGTTTCACCCTATTTTGCTCGTTTTAATTGCACAGGTTTTATGTAAACAGACATAGAACACAACACAAACATACCATTATAGAATTTGAAAATCGCAGCAACAAGTTTTTCCGTTTTTCTGGAAATAGCCATCAACATCCGCTATGCCAAGCGAAAATGCTCCTCTCAATCAATTTCAATATTATGACGATTTGAAATGAGAAACAAGTCATTTCAAACAACAAAAAGTCACACCAACCTCTATCTATTTTTTTGATAATTAATAACTATGTCGCCATAGCATCATCGTAGTATGAGTTGGAATTCCGTTACGGGACAATAATAATTTACAAAGTCCTTTTAACCATATTCTTACGTTGCAATATATTTTGGAAAGACCAGATTATGGTAATGTTCTTGTGTAGGACGTTTTTCCTTTAAGCTGCTATATTCTTCCTAATGCTTTTGCTTAAGTGACAGAAACTGGGTTGGTGATCTTACAGACGATCGTGGGGGATTATATGTCACACATTTAAAAGGTGTTGGACAGCGCGCGTGGAAATGGTGGTGAATAAATAAATTGTCTTTCAAACAAACTTTAAATGAATGAATAAAATAACAGCCAAAAAATCAAAATTTCAAATTACTATTAAACTCCAAGTTTGGGCTCACATTTATTTATATAACAGCACAATATTTGTATCTTGTTTATTTAAAATAATATGGATAATGAACTTGACATATTTAAAAAAGATATTCATTCAAACTTCAAGGAATCTGTTTCTTTTAAACTTCACGCTATATGTATCGGCGTTATTCATCCACCACTACCTTTTTTACTCATATTATCTAACGCAGCCATAAAATCCAGTCCACTTTTGTAGCCCATTCGCTGATAGCGTAGCTTATGTTGCTCGATTTCTGGAATAAGTTAATTAAAAATATTATAAGGAATTTGATCTTTAAATTTTTATTCAGCAACAATTACACTTATTTAAATCTATAAATCTATGTAGTATACACTTTATACGGTCTTACCGTTGTATAACGCCAGGGGATCATAGCTAAAGGGATTGCCTGAACCTGCACTCCTGGTTCTCCGGACATGTTTTAGGTGAGGTAGCATGAAAGATTTGCTCCGGCGATTTAGCATCCCTAAAACAAAATCAAAAAAAAAATACAAATTTGAAGATATTCAAAAAATAAAAATGTCGTTCATTCTAAGCATTTAAATATTTTTACCTGTTGCACCTTCGTGGTTGTCTCCCAAAGGAGCACTTGTTGTAGGCATAGTAAACACGAGCATTGACGTGAAAATTAAGATAATGATGATGTTCTTTCGAGAATTCATGTTGAATAAAAAGTAATAAATCAAGTTTAAAAATTCAAAAAAACAAATTTAAGTTGTATAAACTGGAATGCGCAAGTATTTGTACTTTTGCTATTTGCAACGTGGTGGGTGATAAAGTAATGCCTATGATTAGGTTAGAATGTCACAAATGAAAAAATTTGTTCAAGGTGAAATATGTTGCGAAATTCGTATAAATACGTGAAAATATTTCTTATAACTTGCCCTACAAAGATTAAAATTGCCCCACTAATTGGTCTAAAAAGTAATGATTGAGTAACATTTATTCATTTAATTTTATTTAATTACATGCCAATCATATCCTAACTAGCAACAAAAAATTTAATTGTGTAAACCACTTTAACAAATAAATATAGCAATTAGAAATACATTTTAATGAAATTTCAATGCTACAAATAAAGGAATAAACGGGGTAACGAAGTAACAAAAACACAATTAAAATGTTAATTAATTAACGAAATGAAACATGAACCGTTAAAAATACATAAAATCAATCCACCTGTAATCACACACACACCTGTGCCGATATACACATACACACCACTTGACTCACATGTTGACATTTGAGCTTTGATCTATAGGGTTAATATTTCGAGCAGGAAGGCTCTTGAGACATTCGTAATCAATGTCTTCAACTTACCATTTAACTATGGTACTTACTGATTGGTTACACAGTTCAAAAATTACAGTGATTTTTATCGAAAAAAGATATAGAGTCTGTAGGACAGGTAGACGGATAGACAAACATGCAGATGGGGTTAAATAAAGTGAAAACGTTGCATTATTGCTTATTAATTGTATTAAACGAAGGAATTTGTACACAATCGGTCGTTAGTTCAATATTTTTCCTGTAAAGTAGGTATAAGGAAAAATGAAGGTGGGGCATTATGAAATAAGGTTATAAATAAAGTTATAATGCTGACTTGCCTGCATACCTAATCTATATATCGATGTATTTACGTTATATGCTGTAAAGCTGTCACTTTGAGTTTATAGATGTATATAGGGACAAGAGGATTTAATAAAACATCTCAAGTACTCTCTTTGCTGCTTAAAAGCGACTAGCATCCCAGTAAATTGTAACAATAATAATAATGGACACTCTATATACCATACGCGTCAACCAGCAGATCATCATTCCATGAACCTACAAAACATATAAATCAGAGTTTGAACCAAGTTTCAGGGGATTATTGAATATAAATACTACAGATTAAATAGTATTATGACATAAACATAACAATTAGTATTATGTTAGGTACAAGTATATATATACTCCTTTGCTCTTTCACTTTGTTCGGGATAACAGGAAATGGATCATAATAATGTACAATGTGAAAATATTGTCATCATCTTAGTACATTTGAACTGCATTTATGGCTAAATTTAGAATTTGATGTTTGAGAAGTTGCTATTAAGTATAATGTTCAGTACCATTGTCCCTAAGAGTATATTGTTTTAGCCTGGCTGTGAGTCGAAGTATCAGTCAGATTATCAGTGATTATTTTGTACAAAAACATAGATATATACTTCAGCATTGATTATGTTTGGCTTTAAAATTATTACTTTTTAAAAATCATTCCACCGGATATTTCCGTTCTCTTTATTAAAAACAAACCATGGTCACAAATTTTGTACTCGTGTGCTTCTTTATTTTCCAATCTTACGTAAGAGCCCAGGCCAGGTGAGGTAAGTGATCATTGTATTAGTTAAATTTTAAGCAAAGGTGTATAGGTAAGAGACCTTGACTGCAGACAATCCGTTGATATTGGTAATCTCATGACTATAAAACATTGATTTCACCGTTACCTTTTTAAGTAAACTCGCACATTTCTAATGTTTTCATTTTATTCAAAAAAAATCGTCATCCATCTGTTTAATAATGACATCTGAAAAAAAGAATATATATGAAAAACAATTTTGTTAGAAAAGTTAAGTTTTCAGATAAAAGAAGTAAATTTTACGCAAACATTATATGATAATTCTAGTATCTATGTATCTTGAGCATTGCTTAGCGTAGAGTACAGGTTTCGATACAGGAAAAGAAATTCAAGTACATGTAATATACGTATATGCTCAAATGTCGAGGATGAAAAATACATGATGATTGGGATGAATGTATTGTGAGGATTGTTTATCCCCTTACTTATCAAACAAAAAATAAAACCAAGTAGCAATTATTTCCACTGCCTTTTGCTATTTGTCCTTCGTCTTTTGAAAGATGTAAACAGGTAGTCCAATCTGGTAAGCGAGGCAGCAAGAAACATGCCCTTGTTTCACCACAGTGTACTATTATCAAGTACGTTGTATTTATTTGTATTAATATTTTTG
This sequence comes from Paronellides praefectus, assembly GCA_027744595.1. Taxonomy (NCBI): domain Eukaryota; kingdom Metazoa; phylum Arthropoda; class Collembola; order Entomobryomorpha; family Paronellidae; genus Paronellides; species Paronellides praefectus. Next base: position 7,227 of record JAITYZ010003986.1, read on the forward strand.
CATGGAATACCTTCCACTTCCAATGTAGCTTTTCGGTCTCATCTTCTATACAAAATATTATAATATAATATTAGTATTATATATTGTAGCAGCAACACATTTGTACACAATACATTTAGAAAAAGAAGGTCCACCACATTTGGCTTCCAAAACAGTAAATACAGAGATATACGCATCCAATAATAATAACTTGATCATTCCACACTGGTCCACTGCATGGCTGACGGGGAAAAGGATAACGTCTCTGGATACTTTGCGACCAGTCGACTGATACCTCTTGACTTGCTCTCTTCAGATTTCTCCCTTGTTGTACTTACTCTCTCACTTTCCCAAACAAAAAACTTGCTATCAGATTGTGAATTTCATTTAATACTTGTTATTAGATCTTATATCCTTACATTCTTTCAGTGCCGTACAAACTCCTTCCTTAAATTGGCGTAACAAAAAAATCAAGTTAAAATACCCAAAGGGGTGAGTTCCTTGCACGTTTCACCTTTTCCAAAATAATAAGGGTTTTTATAATAAAAAAATGGTTCATTTGGGAGTGGGATATAACTACGAAAAAGCAGTGGGTGGTGATGGAAGAGGAAATATGAAATCTCATCGAATGCTTATGCAAAATGAAGCTGGGATTGATTACTCCACCAACTACTTTGGAGGTTGGACATCGTCTTATGGAACGTTAAATCGGGAGAATATAACAGAGGTCATTCTTACGGACGAATACATTCAAGCAAAGGTGCCGTACGTGGTCAACGGCTCCTGGGATGATGTACCATGGAATTTTACCGACTGGCAAAAGGCAGAACTGGCTGGTTTGGACGGCAGAGGTGCTTCCTGCTTACTCAAATCCTGGCTTTTGATTGAACCACAGCTTCCATCAGGTTTGTGTATAATTTTTACTTGACAATGTTTTTTTATTTTCTTGTACAAATATGTATATGTAATTACAAAGCGTATATGTATAATATTACGTCAATTTAAAAATGTCAACATTTCACCTCGTCGTAGTCTAGTGACTGAACTCCAGTCCGTCTTCTACAAACAACTTGTTCGTTATCCTAATTTATTTTTATATGCAAAGTCATTGTCGTTATCGAAGCCTCATTGTTGTTTGGTGTGTGATTTAGAGAGTGTAAAAAACACGATGCAAAGTTTGAAATGCAATTGGTCACTAAAGTTTTGAGCTTCCAAAGTGACCCATCAGTCAAAAGCATGTAATGTCATTACCCATTATTACATTACACGAAGGAATATTAAAAAGTTGTTCAAATTTATGAATTGGCATGTCATTTGACAGGGCTTGTGACATCTACCTTTGAGTGACATTTTAAATGATTTATTTTTCGTTAAAACCCATCCTATTTTGGTTACCATAACTTTTAAACCTGCGAGGTTTTTAACTATACTTGTGCAAATATTTCCCCAACACAATGTGCCCACTTTTACCTTTTTTGTAAGATTTGCGAAAGTGGAGCCTGGCTACAAACCTTAAGTTTGTGAGTACAAATGAGTAGTTCCCAACTTTATGTCAAGCTTTCTAAAAATGCAAAAATTTATGAATTCTGTGGAAAAATTTAGAACGATTAAAATTGATTGAAAAATCGGGCAACTCTGAAGTGTAGATATATGGGAACATTAACATTCATTCACCCTAACAAATTTACTTTTACGTAGTTCCTATTATTCTACAAAAGGAGAATTCACGACATATTACGACGTAAATTCGTACTAGAGTAGAGGTCAAACTCTCTATTTATCTGTATTTTAATATTTAAATGGTTCTTTTGGTAGGCCTTCGTGGCAGGCCCCACAATATTTTTTTTAAATCTACAAATCTCATACTCATGCTCCCCAAACGGTGGAATAAGTGCACCAGTGCAGAGGGTCAACACTTTGAAAAGTATACGTCATAAGTTAAATTTAAAAGCTATACCCATTTAAATGTTTTGAAAAGACCCCTTGACCATCATTTGTATCTCAAGACCTGAATAAAATCAACTTATTGTTATTCTGCTAACATGAAATATTTAATAAGCCGATCACAGAGTTTACAAAGACAAATAACTCTTTAATAATAATAAATAATAATAATGTGTTGTAATCAAAAAGGCCATTTTTAATTTATAAAAATTTAGATACAAAGTTAAATTTAAAAAGGGAAATAAATTGACAACGAGTTAAAAAAGACAAAATAATTGTAATGCTTCATGGGATAAAATGTTCTGCTGGCCACCAACTACAAAAGGAACCGTTGTTACACCCTCATGCTCAGAAGTGTGGGAAAGCCAAGAAACCAACAATTTACCATACGGTATGTATGCAAACAGGATCAATCCCCAGAAAATATTGCATGCACACTTGAAATTTGAGATTGTTCTAATTACCTATCTATGCATGCATGAAACCCACAGAAATTAATGGATATGCAACGCGATACTGCACACAAAATACCAGTTGGTTAAAAGCAAATTACATGGATTGTATTGACTCCTATAACGAATATATTAAATTTCAGGTTTGTCATTATATTAAACTTTCGTATTCAACTAAACTATTTTTAACTTGAAAAGAAAGGTGTCCCGTTTTCATTACTTGATTTAACGTTAAAACTTTCTCGGGGCAATAGGAAGACGAAGAGGAACTTGTTGGCCCCATCCAACATTCACTTTACCTTGTTCCCATCATTTCCACGGTCTGCTTGAGCTTGGCTCTGCTGATGTTCTGGTACTTTCGGCGGTGTGCCTGGTTTAACCGTGTTACCCTACAAATACAGCTCATGTTTGCACTCTTGATCCGCTCATTAGTACTTTTCGTTATCATGGAACCATACATTGTTGGCAAAGATAGAAAATACAAAAAATTGGGTATTATTTGTAAAGTCATCCTCTCTATCGACTTGTTCGCGACGGTGTCGTCAATCAATTGGATATTTCTCCAAGGACTGTACCTTAATGGAAGATGGACTTTTAGCATACTGACCATTGCGGATCCTTCCAAAGCTTGGCTTGCCATTGGATGGAGTAAGATGTTTTTTATTCAATTTAATGGCCACCCACTACTGGGATCGAAGGATGAATCATCATTATGAAAAATATTCACATAAATGTATTCTGCCCTTTTCTTTGTGCAGTTATTCATATGATCTTGGTCACAGTCTTTGCACTACTCCTCCAAATCTGCCACCCTCTCTCATCCTGGACACAAATCATAGATATGGAAAAAATCTACCTATTTGTTGGGCCCATGTTATTGGCTCTCACTGCAAATTTTGTCTTTTTATCCAAAATCGTGCGAATTCTCTACTCCCGAAATTTACACCACGGTAGGGTAACCGAGAGGATGATTTTAAAGCGAGCACTCCTAGCAACTTTGCTTCTCTTTCCATTAGTCGGAATCAACAACCTCATGGTTATGTACTTCCCGAGAGGTAAGTGGAACAAGGCGTTCATCATTTGTCACACAATTTGCGGATCATCGCAGGTAATTATCTAAAAATCATCAACGTACCCTCACGACCTAATACAGTTTTATAAATTTCCACTTTCTTTCATGCGGCCATTGGGATAGGGTATATTTGTGGCGATTCTCTACTGCTTTGCCATGAGGGATGTCCGTTCTGCAATTTACAATGAATTTCGTCGTATTCGGGAGGAACGGTGGACTATATTCCAGTGGCCTCCACTGTTCTTTAGAAAACATACAGTAGCAGCAACCCCACAACTACCACAACAACTTGACATGATTGTGAAACAAGTTAAGACTCTTACGAGGGACTCTTGCCAGATTGAGATTCAGATTCACAGTCCTCCACCACAAAACCCACCAAGAGAGTTATCTTCTAATCTATATCCAACGTTGCCCACCATCAATGAGGAATTCCTTGAGGAATCTACAACCTTGACAACAGATAAACATTTTGATGACGAAAAAAACACACAAACCTAGACGATTATGATAAAGCACAAGAAAAGGATGATAAGAAGGATGATTTTCAGTTACCCACTTCCGTGTTACTGGAGACACTGCTCTAAAAAATAAGTAAGGATCTTTTTGCTGGTTTCCTTTCACATCATATTTCTACTCATCAAAAATAACTTCTACTTCTTTACGTTAAGCTTATGGGACAAGATTATACTTGAAAGATCAGAAGAGGTGGGTACATACATAAGTGGCGAGGTTACAAGTATGTCATAGTCATACATAATACATTGCTCATCTTGTATGGTTGTTTCTCTTCCCGTTTCATCAGTCCAAGAAACACGCTTATATGTTACAATTTTTTTTGTTGCTCAGGGAGAAAACTCATTCCTTCTTTCTCCGTATTTGATATTTAACATCAATGATTCCTCAAACATTGGTTTGCTTTTTTTTCTAGGAACCGTGCTTAGTACAATTAGTATAACTATTAACCAGCTAGCCACGAAAAAGGAATTACCTATTGGTGTTTATTTCTATATATGCTTTTCCGCCGCCGACGAGTATATGAAAGTAACACTTGTTCACTTTTCGGTGAGCGTTTTGAACTACACAATTGTGAATTATGAAATTGCAAAAGTTAAATCTTTGAAAACGTTTATTGTTGAACCAGCGACAAGATTGAATCTTGAGGATTTTACGGTTTCAGTCACAATAGCCTTTGTCTTGTAAATAGAAGTTAAGAGTATGAGTATAGTTTTGTATGAGTGTTTTAAAAGTCTGCATGAACTATACAAAGAATAGGATGTTACAGCTTTATGCGGCGACTCATTTAAGCAGATAAAAAATTAATCAGTGTGAACTTGTAAGCATGTAGTAAGTATACGACCGTTTTCGGGGAAACCTGAGATACGATAAGTAGGTAATAAATCGTTGCAACGATGTATGGAATAGCTGCTAAAGAATTATTTGTGGAAATATTACTAGATAATTAACATTAATTTAAATTGTTTGAAAGTCAATGTGTATTCTCATGGAGAGCGTACAGAATGTTTTCAAGCTAACCGGTTTCAGTAGCTTCAGCCAACTTGCTTGGTCATAACATAGCTTATGCACACGTAGACTTAATGCCAGCCAATTCCAGCGTTTGTCATGCCTAACACCAATAATGACAAATATTTTTTGACAATAATTTTCCTTTCTATCAAAAAATCACAAATAACGTAGAATCGATTGAGCAATTTAAACATTAATGAAATGATGTGGAAAGAACCAAAACATAATATATTATATTACTTTTCTTGAGCAAGAACAGGAACCTTTTTCCAAAGTACAAAAAAATCATAATATTTTTGTATATAATATGTGTTTCTATAAAACTATTAACTATTAACGAGAGCATTTCATACATTATTGCGAGCAAGTCACCAACAAGAATCACCAAACAATATAGTTCTCCCTTTGATAAATTAAACTCAATCATCAAAGAAAGCATAGCCTGGTGACATGACATGGGTGGGTGTCAGTCATCGAACAAATACATTCAATTTGTAATATTAACAATAATACATGTATTTACACAATACTTAAAAAAGATATACTCTTTAGTTCATAGCCAGAAATCATAAAAGAACATCAAAACACAAAGGAAACTTAAAAAAAAATGTATTTTTTAATGAGAAAGAAAGGGGAATAGGAACAAAGCAAACATACGTCTCAGATAAATACAAAAGTTTTTTTTTAAAAAGAGAGGAAAAAATGAGATATTTAGTTTAAAAGCACCCAATTATTATGGAATTTAAGGCAATATTCAAGATATTATTACCTATTACACGTAGTAGTAGCAAGAAGTAAAATATGCTTAAGTGCAGATGAGAGCGTGAAAGTGGAATGAAAGGATGTTTATAGGGTGAGGTTGAGACTGATTGGCTTGTGTAAAAATTTGTTACCTGATTTCTGTTTTAATGTCGAAACAAACAAACAAAGCGAGATCGAGTGAAAGTTCGTCATCAAAACTAATAAGTGTGTGGGTGAAAACAAGAAAGGCTTATTTTGTTGTGTGGTGTGGACAAGAAGGAGTGTAGAAAATAAATTGCGACGTGATGTGGTGGTAATATTTTTTTTTGCGACGCAAGTAGAATGTATTTTATGAAATGCTATAATGCGTACATATTATGTAGTTCCTTCTGAAAAGCGTAGCAAAACATTAGCATTGACAATGGGACGATGTGCCATTTTTAATGCGTACTCTAATGATGGGACTGAATCGCTTTAAAACCCAAATGTACCTGTTAAAAATAAATGTAAGTGGAACAGTCTGGCAATTGGAATGAGCTCTGGTTGGATGTATAATGTATTCTACAAATAAATTTTTTGAATAGAAAGGTATAAATGTATAACAAGCAAAGTGTTGTTCTGTTGTATATTTAATGGTCACTAACTGTTTGTAAATTCCTGACGTAAACAAGGAGTAAGTGAATGCAAAGTTTGAAGGATTATTATATGAATGAAGGCACCTATGTATTTTGTAAATATCTGATATGTTCGTAAATTATTTACAAGGTCAAAGTGTATCTTTAGAAAGTGAATCAATGTTTCACAACTCTAGATTATTTCACGGCAAAAGCAAGGTCAAAAAGGCCAAAGAAAGTGCGACCAGCACGCGTTTTTCGTTGGTTGTAAAAACGTCGGGTCTGAGTTAATATAATAAAGAAAAAAGAAATATGAAACCGGAAATTGGAACTGTAAGTAAAGCGAACAACAGAGAAGATGAAAGAAAGCCAGTGTGAAATAATCAACAACATATCACATCTACAAAGGGCACAGCATGAAACGTTATTGTACCGCGTGGCACGAGAATACTAAAAACATAAGCACATATTATAGTACATCATCCTTCTATGATAGTTTGTAGATGTCCCCAAACACGAATAATATGATTATAAGTATGTACATATATTTCATATATGAGTAAATGTATTTCCAAATTATATGATGCATGTTGATAAAAAATATTCACATAAAAAAGTATTTCACAATTATTATATGCTTGTTTATTTATTTGTATAATTCGGCTTTAATGTATACTTTACTTTTACACTTTATTGTAAAGACG